>JAAGKR010001728.1:0-114705 GCA_011419295.1 Clarias macrocephalus
AAAAATTGGGAAAACTTTGAAAGTGTCCCCAAGTGCAGTCACAAAAACCAACAAGCGCTACAAAGAAACTGGCTCACATGCGGACCGGCCCAGGAAAGGAAGACCAAGAGTCGCCTCTGCTGCGGAGGATAAGTTCATCCGAGTCACCAGCCTCAGAAATCGCAGGTTAACAGCAGCTCAGGTCAGAGAGCAGGTCAATGCCACACAGAGTTCTAGCAGCAGACACATCTCTAGAACAACTGTTAAGAGGAGACTGTGTGAATCAGGCCTTCATGGTAGAATATCTGCTAGGAAACCACTGCTAAGGACAGTCAACAAGCAGAAGAGACGCGTTTGGGCTAAAGAACACAATAAAGAACACAATAAAGAAAACTCTTTGAATGAGAAGGGGTGTCCAAACTTTTGGTCTGTACTGTACATTAGTGAATAATGTCTATATTCACATGAGATACAGTATTTATACAGCCCATATAAATGCTTTGTTGAGAAAACCTACAGAACAGAAAAAAGAAACATGTTGTATTTGAAGCCTTTATCGTTTTCAGAAGATATGAGCATGGTGCACAACAGCTCCACTGAATTGCACGTGGGTCATCCTGCTAAAAACTTAATCATATTTTCAGTAGATAATCTCCAGAGACTAGAGAAAAGTGGTTCCAGCACTCTTGTGGTCAGCCTGTTTATGATTTACTGAAGATAAGGCAAAAAAAAAAAATATTAGGCCATTTGGATCAAATGTCATGACAGGAAACCAATAGCACTCAAAGTCTGTGACATCTACAGTATTACTCGAGAAAAGAAAAATACATAATAATAAAATAAGGAGTAAGTGACAGAGACGAAGAATTAATAACATTTATACATTTTCCGGTACAATATAAATATTTCAATTAAAGGGTATGTGAATAGTTTGTTCAGCAAATTCACCATGAATAAATGTTTTTATTTGTCCACATTTCCAAAAATTCCATGCTTTGAGGGAAATGGCTCTATTGATGCCTACTACTAATGCAGAGCTGTATTGTTGATCAAAATGAAAAGACACATCAAGAGCCATGGTTGATTTGTTTAATATTTTCAAGAGCTTTCATTTGAAAGACTGCCGCCTGCTATTACGATAGCTTCTGATGAAAACACACAGCTCTGCCTGCAGCGCTTACCTGAGATCCCCTCATCATATTCATGGTGGCTCTCTGTATTTCTGCCTTTTATTTCCTCTCACTAGATGGTGTGTGTTTGTATCCCACCAACATATCGATGTGAGCTGTACCTAATCCTTCCAGTCTGACAGCTTTGATGACAGAGGCACAGCATCACATAAGGGGTCATTGAACTGCAGCCATTGTCACTTCATTCAGAATGAATGGTGTGCACAAAGAGAATGCACCTTCTCTGTAAAAGGTGCTTTGGTGCTTATAATGAAAAACTAATGCATTTTTTGCTCCTGTCTACATTGCTTTTGTGTGGAATATTGAGCCATGATGTTGTCAAGTGACATACTGCATTTGTAGTCATAAAAATATAAAAACTATATATTCTGATAAACGAAATGAAATAAGAAGAATTGTGTATACATTTTAATTCAATTCGTTTTTTTTTCCTTTTTTTCTACGTTGTGCATAGAACAATACCGCAGACATCAAAGCTATGGAATAATATATGGAACTATGTAATTAAGTAGAAAATTAAATAAAAAGTCCATCATTATTAACAAATAGAACAATAACTTCAATTGCAGTCACAAAACATCAAATGCTATGTTAAACCTAGATCCCCTAAGGAATGTAAGTTTATTTCAAGTTCTTTGTGATCCTCAGAAATCATCAGTTAACAGTTCTACTATGGAGAAAATAATAAAAGCAAAGAAATACAATCAAATAGAAAGTCTCTAAACTTTTGACTGCTATGTTTCAGTATACACAATAATAAGGTCAATGTTTTTCTGAAAAAAAAATTGCATTTATGTGAATGTTAAGACCAACAAACAAAATAAAAATGAAACTTTAAATACTCGCCTGTACAGTAAATATCCATTTATCAGGTAATTGCGCATCATTACTACTAGTATAAAATAAAGTCAGCAGCTCCGCTTGCCATAAGAAGAGAATGGTCCCATCACAATATTTAAAAACAATATTGATTCGCTAAGAACAAAAGTGGGAGGGTTCAGGGTGCACAGTGGTGGCCCGAAGAATGATGTGACAAAATCCAATCAGAGCTCAGCCTCAGGTCACATGCTTTACAAAAATTTATGTGCCTACATAGACACTCATTTGTCCGGCGCCCCGCGTACACAAACACAAATGAACGTAATACAGTTTAGACTTTTTTTTATTGCAAATAAATTATATTACAAAATACAGCGGAATATTGTGGCTAAATGACTTTATTTCATTATTAAAATAAATAATTATTATGTTAAATAATTACATGTTAAAGTAGCATTCTTCTCTGCCTAACTTCAAGGGGGGCGGCGCCCCTGCACCCCGTATTGACCGGCCGCCACTGGTTATGACCCTACCTAAACACTGCTGGATGAAAAACACCACTGCAACACAAAAGCATAGATATTGCTTGCAGAGGTGGAAAGAGTACAAAAATTTTGTACTCAAGGAAAAGTACTGTTACTTCAGTGAAATTTTACTGAAGTACAAGTAAAGTTACCATTATAAAAATCTACTCAAGTAAAAGTAAAAAGTATTCATAAAATATTTACTCAGGGTAAAAGTTACCGAGCTATTTTTTTATAAAAAAATTTTAACAGGGGGGGGGGGGGGGGATGAGGCATTTTAGTGTATTTCAAAAAAGATGACCAGATATAAATCTCAAACTAGTTGTTTTTAACTGAAGGAACACCTTTGCATAATAAAACGGTTGTCTTTCTTGTGCTTGAAAACCAAAGTGGTCACTTAAATATGGCGTTACGTCCCAGGCTAGGGTTGGGCCGAATAGCAAAAGAATGGTTCAGGTGATTTAAACTGTATGGAAATGGAGGAGGATCAGATTCAGGGTGGACCCAGGCCAAAATAATAAACAAATGGTATATATATTTAGTAGCTAGGTTACATGAAGAAAAAAAAACAAAAATACAGGTACCTTCCCTGACTTCCTAAACCAAAAACGGCAGCCACGCCCCTACTACTGGTGAGTGCACAAACATACAGTAAAATTATCTACAAATATATACAAAGACCAACCAAACCAAAGGGGCAAAGTAATAATCAAAGTCAATGGGAGGCAAAAAGTCAAAACCAGAATACACAACCAAATATCAAAACGCCAAAATCACAATCTCTTTCCTCTTTCCCGCGTCTCTCTCTGGTTTATATATGGTCGCGCTGGTTGATGATGTCACTCTCAGTGTGGAAGCAACCGTGTGGAAGGTCAGGTAGATGCCGATATGGGACAGTCAAAAAACCTTTAGTGGAGTCTGGAGCAGCGCGCAACCAGGACACGATACTCACACGCGAGCGCAATGAAGCATTTATACAAAGCATAATATTTTCGTATTATTTTTGCATTTTCATTCATTTGTTTTACTCAGTAGCGAATATGATTTAAAATGTAGTGAATTACAATACTTCAAACAAAACATACTTAAGTAAAAGTAAAATTACAGATTTTAAAAACTACTTTAAAAAGTAGAAGTACACAAAAAAAACTACTCAATTACAGTAAAGCGAGTAAATGTAATTTGTTACTCTCCACCTATGATTGCTTGTAGCCTAAATTATAACAAATCATGAGACAAAGCATTATCTTATTTACAGTATACAGAGTGACACCTTAAAGGTCCCATATTATATTATTTGTTTAATAAGTTAACATATATCTCACACAAGATGCCAAAAGGTGTGTTAACTTGCAAAATCTGTCGATTTGTTCGAAATTGCTATTTTATTGTCTATGTAAATGAGCTGCTGTTGAGTCACTGCATAGCTAAGCAACAAACCAGAGGTGAGTAACTTCATGTATGAGGTAACATTAGGAGGAAAATCTAATTAGCTTTTTTAAGCCCCAGTACAAAATGGAAAAAAGAAAAAAAGAAAACTTAGATGATTTATGTACTGTATATTATTTGTGTACGTGGACACACTGGAGACCTATCTGAACTTCTAAAATTTATTTTACATAATAGATTCCCTTTAAGAATTTCTGAGATTCTGGAATATATTATCATAACAAAAACCGTTAAAAAAAACATTTAAATAAAGAAATGATCAGAAAACAGAGTATAAACTGATTTATAAAATATCGACACATGCTTTCCTTGTGACACCTTGTAGCATGTAGACTAATGCAAGCATGTCATTGCAAACCTCACAATTAATATGTTCAGAGCCATTTCGAGGACCATCTCAGACCCTTTCATATTTAAGTCCCATCTTTATCGTATCATTAACAGGCTATTTAAACCGTTAATGGTAGCATAATGAGAATCACTCTGAACAAAGCTTAGCTGTGAATATATGTGGCAACTTCTTTTGTTAATCATTTCAACTGACAAGGGTAATGGCGAGAGGTGTGTTGAGCAATGTGTCACTTGCTGAATAGATAATCATACTACGCAAAGGCTACCAACATCTGTGCCTCCTGGTCATCTACCTTTAAAATGGGAGTTTCTCTGAGTACTCAGTTTTCCTTCCACAGCACAGAAACTTACAGGTTAAACGGTGTTTCCAAATTGCCCTATGATGGACTAGTGAACTTCAATCAAGTTGTACAAACATATCAAAAAGAAACAGTTGAAACAGGATGCACCTGAGTTCAATTTTGAGTGTCATGGCAACGCCTGTGAATACTTATACGTGTGATTTCTTCATTTTTTTTTATTTTTAATACATTTGCAAAGATTTTAAACATATTTTACATTGTCATTATGAGTTATTGTTTATAGAATTTTGAGGAAAATAATGAATTTAATTCATTTTGGAATAAGGATGCAACATTACAAAATGTGGAAAAAGTGAAGTGCTGTGAAAAAGTGCTGTTTTTTCCGGATGCACTGTAAGGGGGTTTAAATTTCAAATTACAGTGTCATATGTTTTTTTTCTGTGCCTATGTTACCTCACATTTGTTTTTACATGTTGCGTGCACAAACTGACAGACAAACCGACAATTTCAAAAACCATCTCTGTTCAAACTTAAACTTAAAAGTTTCTTCAATGTCCAGACACACCAACTTTACAGTTTTATTATATGTATATTAATTGATGATTAATTATGTGTGCAAGATTGTAAGTAGCAAACATTTTAAAATTAAGTAGATTAAAATGCAGGTACTAAGATTTTAAGCAGGCATGGTTGCAGTACAAACAAGTACAAAAAAACTACAAAAAGGGTTTTGTATCTCCAAGTTTTAAATGTATTAATTACACTGTCATTATGAGTGAACATATAAACAAATAAACAGTAATAATTAGTCATTAAAAAACACCAGGATAATATTAACATCATTTTAGTCAAATTAAATATTGATAATTTTCTCCTTTATTTCAAATTTTAAAAATTCAAATTACTAGAATTTACCCTAATTGTGAAATCATCATAAATATTTACTAACGTGTTGCTTAACATTTCATTATTACAGCATACTTATCACTTTACACATCATTTTATTGTGTCTTATCATATTTTACCTGTGTGCTATATTAGGACTGAATAAGAGATACATACCCCTTTTATGTGCTTTGGGAGTGAAATAAAAAAATTTTTTAATACTTTCCTTTTTGCTGGTTTTATTAAATGCTGAAAAGGCCAGTGATGGCTTGTGCTGACTTAAGTAATTTGAATGGGCAGTGGAGGCAAGGCAAATGTTTTGAAAATGCAGCTCAGCTTTAGATGTGCAATCACTCATCCGTAACTTTGCTCACAAATCAATACATTCCAGCTCAAAGGGACTCTGTAGTATTGTGAGATCGACCACTAATGCAAACCAGCTAAAAAATAAAGTCACTTTACTGCCGCTTTCAGACTTTGATTTTGTTTTGAGAGCTTATCTGGCATAGATCTTGTTTAAATATTAAACTGGTTAAATGTATTACTTTAGCTTTTTACATTTTCTTTGTTGAATTTTACATGTATACTTTCAAATAAGAACAAACAATTAAATAAACAGTATACATGTTAACATCTCTTTTGCACTACTACCTGCAGATACTGTACATAGAAATTTTCAACATCCAGTAGACTATGCAGTTATTATAAAACAAATGAAAAATATTGTTTATTCTTGGAATAGTAAGTGTACTGTATGCTAACCAAGTCATACTTTTTTCCTTCTGTGTCACACTCCGTGTATTTTTTTATTGTACACAGGCATTTCATTCATAAGGCAGCAAAAGTCCACTTCTTTCTCTTTCATCTCCTTCAAGTACAATGCATGACTTGCCTTCTCCGAGATTACTGCAGCACTCCTGGGGGTGCTGATAACTTTGATCTAATAAACATGTGCAACTTGGAACAGCATTCGAAAAGACATTACATTTAAAAGTTTCTAATCTGCCCATCTGCTGTGAAAAAGCATTCAGTGGCATTGTTGCTTTAGAATGAATTGTAAAAGAATATGTTCAGTATTCCACTTTGTGACTATACTTGCCTCAGATGATCCAATTCAAACTTAGATCCATTGCATTTTTTAATGAAATTCTCTTTAAAGGGGACCAATTATGCAAATTTTACTTTTTGATCCTTTTGGACGTACACATTGGTCTCTATTGTGTGTCTTCTCCCTTTTTTCTTTTTTAAATTTGCCTGTTCTTGTTCTTCTCCCTTTTTCTTTTTCTTTTAAATTTTTTTCATAAAATTCACAATGCTCCAGATGGGAAAAAAATGGTTTGACCAGCTTTATAGTTTGAGGATCAGCTCTGACAAGGAGTCATTTTATCAGCTGTCAACTAGTCTACTTAGGGTAAAAATTAGGGTGACATCTCCACTAAAAGTTGTATGTGTGTGTGTGTGTGTGTGTGTGTGTGTGTGTGTGTGTGTGTGTGTGTGTGTGTGTGTGTGTGTGTGTGTGTGTGTGTGTGTGCATGGTTTTGCAAAAATACTAAAGTCAAGGTGTGATTGTAAAGCTGTAACCTTAATTTACCGTAATTTTAAAGAGAGTGATTGTTAAGGGTCTGCATGCATGGCGTTTGCATGTTCTCCTTGTGCTTGTTGGGTTGGTTCTGGGTACTCTGGTTTCTAATCGGTATTTCCAAATTTTCTGTATGAGTGAGTGAGTGAGTGCTTGTGTGCCCTATGATGGATGGGGACCAAGTCTATGGTGTATCCTGCCTAATGCCCCAATTCCCAAAGGATAGGATATAGGCTTACCATGATCCTGTACAGGATAAGTGGTATAGAGAATTATAGTAATTATTTCATTAATTTATATTTAATTAATTATAGTATTGAGAGTAGAGATTTTAAATAGCAGTAGATCCACTGTGTGTGGATATGAGTGTAATTCTATGACATCATAAATTACCTTCAAATGTCCTGAACGTCAATGGGTTTAGAAGGGGGTATTTATTTCCCAGCCATTTCCATCTTCTGTATTCTGAATGGCCAGGAATATGCACTTGAACTACATTGCCATTCAAGGGCAGTTCATTTAAAACTACAGACACTGATATAATGGACAAAAAAATATATGAAATAAAAGAGCCCTAACAGATGATCAGTTGGTATCTTTTGTACAGCGAAAGTTCGGCTCTATTGTAAAAGATATGCAAAATTAGGGCTGCTCTCTTTGCCCAGTCTATTTTGCCTCACCAGAATTACAGTCTTATGCAAAAGTTTAGGCACCCCTTGATAAATAACAGATTTTTGGTGATTTTTTTAATTGAAAAGATGCTAACACAGTTTATCTTGGGAATGGACAAAATGCACAATATTTTCAGCAAACATTGGTGGATAGTTACTTTTTATATCATAAATTGAACAAAGATTAAAAAAATAAAAACATTATTGTGGCACTGTGCAAAAGTTTGGCCACCCTACATAATCACAGCTTGCAAACGCTTTTTATAGCCAGCTAAAATCTTTCAATTCTTGTACTTGGGATTTTCTCCCATTCTTCCTTGCAAAAGGCTTCTAGTTCTGTAATATCCGTTGGTCGTCTTGCATGACCAGCTCTTTTAAGATCTACCCACAAATTTTGGCCATTCCAAAACCTTCAGCTTGCGTCACTTGAGGTATTCCATAGTGGATTTTGAGGTTTAGGATCATTGTCCTGTTGTAGAAGCCATCCTCTTTTCAGCTTCAGCTTCAGGTTTTTTTTTTTTTTTTTTTTTACAGATGGTGTGATGTTTGCTTCCAGAATTTTCTGGTATTTAGTGGAATCCATTTTTCCCTCCACCCATGCAATGTTTCCTGTGTCACTGGCTGCAACACAACCCCAAAGCATGATAGATCCACCCCTATGCTTAATAGTAAGGCAAGGTGTTCTTTTCATGAAATGCTGCTCCTTTTTTCTCCAAACTTGCCGTTGCTGATTGTGGCCAAAGAGTTCTATTTTAACTTCATCAGTCCACAGCAATTGTTTCCAAAACGCATCAGGCTTCTGTAGATGTTCTGTTGCATACTTCTGATGTTGGATTTTATGATGGGGATGCAGGTAAGGTTTTCTTCTGCTGACTCTTTCATAAAGGTCTTGTCTGTGAAAGTATCGCCACACCACTTAATCTTCCTACAGGTTTTTTGCAGTCAAATGGGGGTTTTGATTTTTCTTTCTGAACAGCATATTAGCAGTTCTCTCAGAGTTTTCTTGGTTTTCCAGATCTCATCTTGACCTCCACAGTTCCCTTGAACTCCCATCTCTTAATCACATTTCTCACTGTGGAAACTGCAAGCTGACAATGCTTTGCTATCTTCTTGTAGCCTTCTCCTGCACTGTGGGCATCAATACCTTTCATTTTCAGAGTCTTACACAGCTTAGAGGAACCCATGGTTGTTGAGTGTCCGCAAGTGTGTGCACAAGGTTTGAAGAGTCAAAGTATCTGTAAAGCTTTGAAATTGGCATTTACTAATGACAGCTGTTGCATTGCATCAGATCTAATGAGGTGATTAAGGTCTGAAGAATCTGAGACCCCGGAACACTTAGGGTGCCCAAACTTTTTGCACAGTGCCATAATAATGTTTTTATTTTTGTTCAATTTATGGCATAAGAAGTAACTATGCATCAATGTTTGCTGAAAATATTGTGCATTTTTTTCCATTTCCATGAGAGACTGTGTTAACATCTTTTCAATTAAAAAATCACCAAAATCTGTTATTTCTCAAGGGGTGCCTAAACTTTTGCATAAGGCTGTATAGTCTCTCTCTCTCTCTCTCTCTCTCTCTCTTCTAATTTAATAATTAAGTATTTAATTATTAAAATAATATTTAATTTTATATTGAGGATAATTCATACTTTAGTGCATATAAGACACAGAGTTAGCATTGAACTAGAAAAATAATTTAAGTTAACTTTGTGCACTGTTTTACGCATTGTGTGGGGAAAGGGCATAACAATTATATGTAGAAAGGATGTAGTGTATAAACTGAAGTAAGCATGGGAGTGTGCTGGCTGTGTGTACCTAGTTAATTCTACAGTATGTACCCTGCAAGTTCCCTCGACAAGAAGGAACATGAAGGAGAAGGAGAATCCAGCCCCTCTATACTGAGAACTGGGCACCCCAGGGCCATGTGCTCAGTCCACTGCTGTTCACTCCGCTGACTCATGACTGTGCAGGAATGCACAGCTTGAATCACATAATTAAGCTTGCTCATGACAATACAGAGAGGAAGTGCAGTGCGTAACGGATTACTGAAGATCCAGTAACCTGTCCCTGAATGCACACAAAACAAAACAGATGGATGTTGAGTTCATAAGAGCACAGAGTTGAACACTCTGCACTGAACATTAAAGCCTACTCCATGATCATCAAGAACACCAAATTTCTTAGTGATTACCTGCTGGAGAATCTCATCAAGTCCCTGGCCACCCTGGCTACATAGTAAAGTAAGCCGAGCAGCATAACGACTTTCTGAGAAGGCTACAAAAATCCCATCTCCCAACCCCTTCTTAACCACATCCTTCAGACGAACTATTGACAGCATCTTAGACAGCTGTACTGTATCACTACCTGGCATCTGGCGCAAGTTACTAAAGCATTCAGGCTCACACAATCAAACTCTGTAACAATTCCTTTCGCCAAGTCATCAGAGTCTTCAATATCCAGGCACTGGTCCGATACCACCAAGAAACACACATGAACACAAAGATATACATATATAAAAATAAAACACTCATACTCAAAGCACCTTTGATCCTTTACTTCTGAAATTGTTGCCAAAATACTGTAAACAAAAATACTATACTGTACTGATCAACTGCAGTAGTGATGCCAACCAGAATGTTATGTTTACATTTATTACTTTTATTTTATATATTTTGCACTTTACTGTGTTAGTTAGTGCTGCTCTTTCATTCTCTGATTTACTGATTTACTGTTTTTGTAATTGGCATGTCTTGTGCTATTTGTCTTGTGCTACAGTATCTGTGTTGTTGTGTAATTCAGTTGTGTGTAGTCTTACTGTATGTACAGTAGCACCATGGTCCTGGGGTAACATTCTTTTGATTCACAGTGTACTGTACTTGTCGTTCATGGCTAAAATGACAATAAAAGACACTTGAATTTGTCTCCCCTACTTAGGGAAACTATTCTAGAAAGTTCTAGAGTCTGTGCAATGTTGCCAAAAAATTAACCTTACAAAATGTATAACTGGTAAACTATTTTTTTTTTTTTTTATGTTTTGTTCATGTACTATAGTTTAGGTAAAAACTTGTTGCAGGATTCGGCATAAGATGTAGAGAAAGGGACAAGAGCCAAACAAAAACCTACTGTATTAAAATATATATTTTAAGTATGTGTACTTCATTTAAGCATATCGTTTTTAGGGGAAATTTAACTTTTACTCTACTACATTTCAAAGTAAATACTACATTCTACTCTATGACATTAACTTCCTTTTTACTAAGTAGTAGGGGGGAAAGGATTATGCAGATTGAAGCACATAATGCACACTAATCAGTATACAGCTTGCTTGGCTAATTAACTTTGACTTATTGGTTGACCCAATTAAATGTATCTACCTAGGAAATACAGAACTTTACTACTACAAGATCAGTACAACAGCATGCAATATTGAGCAAATGAAAAACAAGGTAAGTCCTGACTCTAGCTCACCACTTCAACACCCCTGGCCACTTATTTGAATTATTTCTTTCAAGTTATGAAGTAGAAAAACAAGTCATTAATTTTCAAATGCGTTCATTCCACAAATCTCTGTTGAATTTCAGCTTGCAGCAGAAAAAAATATTTTATTGCAAGTGTATGTTAAATGAATCTGTTTTTGCCCTGATACCATTGTGTCATTGTGTGTGAAAAAAAAAAATCAGTTTGTCCCTGCCGAGGAAGGGGCAGCGATGGCAAGAAAAAGAAATTGCTGGACGTTGTATTGCTTTCTTTATAAAGGCACATTTGGCTGGGTGTAGTGCTGCCGGACAAGGTCTTGCAGTGTTACAAATACAGTACAGTTTGTTTCAAGAATTCAAATTGCATTTTTTAGTATTTGGAAGTTTAACAAAGTAAAGCTAAAGGATCTTGGGCCATGTTTGCCTTGGCAAGCAGGGGAAAAGGTGAAGAGTTGGGCAAGTGTTAGTTTAACTGTAACTGATTCGGTGCCACATTTGGGCCAGACATGGAAATGAGTCATAGGTCTGTGCCTGATCTGGGGCAAATATGATAAAGTTAAATGTTAAGCTGGGCCAGCTCAGACTTAAATCAGATGTACAGCAGTTATTTGTGCCAGGTTTGGCCCGTTGTGCAAAAATAAGCTGGGCCAAATCTGTTTGGCAGATTTGTTACAGATCTTTGGAACAGTTTGGGACAAATGAAGGCCAGGGTAGTTTTGCAATCAGAGATTTACATAGACTTCCATAATAGAAGCATGACCCTTAATTACTTTAAGTCCATTATGAATTAGTGCCTTAAATGAATCCATCTAACAGTTATACTCAGTGGTCCTGACCAATCCAATTTGTTTATGGTTAAATCTGATTAGTAAAAGAGTGTCTGTTGGAGGGTGTGGATTGGAGCTGAATTTAGAATTCCAAACTCAAATGCCAGTATGCCAGGCTATGTCAGGTGAGTCACTGTGTATTGTTTATAGCTTCTTACAGTCAGCACTGGCCTTGAGGTCTGACAGTGGGCTCTAGACATCAACCATCCACATGTACACTTCTGCCCGTTGATTCACAGAGTGAGCTCATGGGGTGCCATATTCACACTGCTGCCATGCACTCATCACAGTCAAACTCTAGCCATCATCTCACATCAGCATCCATTTCAGCTATTCAAAGTCTAATGCTTCTACATCACACCACCAGGATGCCCACAGAGACCTTTCAGATAGATGGACAACTAAAAATATAACAAAATATTTGTTATGATTGAAATGTTTGTTTATAAAGTTGTGAGTTAGGGAACCACTATGTGGATTTCTTTATGAATTCTACAATTCTGACCTTGTACCAAGCTGCAATATGGTTTCAAGTCGAAAAAGGTGTAGGTTTTGGGGATTTCTTTTTACTAGAATGGTTTTCTGTTTGTTTGGGCTTTTTACATTCTTTTTGACATTTTTCATTCAGAATTTTGACTTATTTTGAAGGCCAAAGAATATTTCCCTCCAGATGGTGACATATATACAGCATATAGTGACATACAACATAAACTTGTCTTTTCCAATAAATCCTGCATTCTGAGTTATAATTGGTGACAATAATGCTGTCTGATTGGTGTGATTGATTAGAGTCAAAATGGGGAGTCAATCGGTGTCCTTTCCTTAACCAGAGACCCAGTAGTTGTAAACTCAGGTAGGAGAGAGTTTATTATCACGAATGGAATCTCATTGTGTAACCCCCACATGGGGCAAACATGCACAGAAATAATATATTATTTCAATTTACCTACTGAACAGATTATTAACCGTTTACACCACCCTTCTCACTCTGATTTAGAAAATTCATTCCGATCAAATCGGATTGGGTCAGACTATTCTGATTAACATGTTCTGATTGAGGTACATGATGCATTTTATTCCAATTGGGCTATTATTCCAATTACTAGTGGAATATTATGATCCATGTAAATCCACATAATGTTACACAGTATTGTAGGAGGTAAGGTTTCAAATTCTCTTGAGGATGCAATGATGGATAAGTCAAATAATCTTCTTATTGCCCTAGTTTCCATAGATGCCAGTCGCAGTTCATTTGGCAAGACTGTCTACAAATACGTACAGAACTGTCCTGAATACAAAAGATTTATAGGACATCAGTTTAAAACAAGAGGTCTGCATTTGGATTGATATCCCAAAATATATATAAAAACCTGTAATATCATCTCTTTTTCCTATAATAAGAGTAATTTGCAAGTGATAAAAATGATAAAAAACTGCTAGACAAACAAAACAATGTGCATTTAGATCAATTAAGAGAATGACATGCTGAAAGATCTGCTCAGGCAGGTGATACCCATTAAATGTTGTGGTGAATACTTGAAGCTTTTTGGCCATTTTATGGCTGATTCTGGGAATCTCGTAAAGACTGATGGCTTTAGGAATTCTATAAAATACCAAAATAAAGTTTTTCTGCCTCAAACCTGGTTGTATATGCCAGGAGGTTCAACCTTTGTCACAGGTAGAGCTAAACAAATCAGTAAAGAATAAATAAACATCATGCCAATGTAATCGATGTTCAGATCTCATCATATAAACTCTGCTGAAAACATGAACTGAAACAAACATCCACATACACAGCAATAAGAATAAGTGCATGAGTGCATCACACCAAGTGTCTGCTAGTGATGATAGGAAGATACGCTCTGTGCTGTAGGGCAGGCTCTAGGAAATATTGTGGAGAATAATAACTCAATACAAACTTAAGTGTTTTGTGGGGAAAAATTAATTGCATTTCAAAGTGTTAAAAAAACAATTAAACAAATATATAACATAATACTGTGTTTCAGCTCAAAATGTCACATACTGCATGTTGTTCTCTTTTATATTGTATTAGCTTTTGCTGATTTTCATTAAGCGTGACAAGCTAAATCTTGGAGGATGCTGATATTTTATTTTACATCATATACCCTTTGATGCTTGTTTATTAGACACTATGTATGTGCACTAAACTTCAGTCAAAAATGTCAAGCTGAAAAAAATATATACCAATACAATCATTTACTGTGTCTGGGAGATGAGAGCGCTTAAATAGCGCAGACATTTGGGTCACATACAACCAAGTGTTAAGCAAGGCATCTGAACAGCCAAATACCACAAGGGAAATAAATGTCTTGAAATAGGCATGGGAAAAGGAAATGTCAATTGGAGAAGTAATCAAAATGGCCATTTTAGTAGGGCATGGTTTAGATTCTGATTTATCCTTGCTGGCATCAGGACTATCATTTCAGCTCATGCTGGGCGATGTAATTTGATCCTTGATGTCCACCCCAGAGACTGAAGGGTGTCATGCTGAACTATGTGATCCTTATCCTGACAGTTAGTTTAAGAATAAGTAGGCTAAAACCTATCCAGTGTTGTGGTTAGTTTTATCAATAGGGTTCTTTCTGGTGACACATCTAATGATTATTTGAAAATAGGTAGAGTCCTAATCTGTAGCATAACAACCTTATAGCAATCTTCTTTAAACTATGTACTATCATTTCTCTTATCTTTGATCAAGTCATTTTTATACATTCTGCTTGTTTTGCCCTCTAAAGGTGATGTATTTTTTTTATTCAGTATCTGCTCTGTCATTTACATCTGAACCAAATTTGGCCAGTAATAACATTGGCAAAAGACATCACGTTTCAGATATAATCTAGATTAATCAGAGTATTCCAGTGCCTCTGCTTGAACTGTAGTTTATGTACAGATTTTAGGGAGACACTGCCAAATTGTACATTCAGATTCAAATGTTCCACTTTCTGTGCCACTGGAACCTTTCTGAAAATAACTACAGCTGAATACGGAAATGTTATTTTAACAACTTACTTAAGTTCCAAAAACATGCTGTAGCCAAACTATGTTATATTATTATTATAATAATAATAATAATAATAATAATAATAATAATAATAATAATAATAATAATAATTCAATAGCAGTATCACTTAAGTTAATTTTTTACACAATTGCAAAACATTCACCCAATGGTGCAGTATTTAATTATTTACATACAGCAATAACAAGATCAGTCTTAAAATAGAGCATCAAAATATGATTCCATACTAGACATGTGTTCACCAAGACATACAGTACATATGGCCAGGAAGGAAGTAAAAGAAATACTTGTAGAATTAAATCTGTTTAAAACAGCCATGTGTTCTTGTGGCCAGTTGTGTTGAGATCAAGAGCAATACCTTTTAGTACGGGGGGGTTTCTAATCTCATTTATGCTTCAGCCAAGACTTCCTGATGCCAAATACCATCAAAAGCAGTGCCTTTGATCCTTGGGCCAAGGCATTACAAATACTGGAATATGGTATTGCATGCATATGCCAGGTGTATACAGAACTGTAATTAGGTCTGAGTCAAATTAAAGCATTATATAAAAAATATTGTACCTCATATTAAACTAATATTTGTTATGACAGCATCAATATTCACAAGTTTTGCAATAACCAAGGTCATGGTCTTCTCATCTAGACTATAAAAGAAACAGCTTTATGGTCAGGTTTAAGTCATGATTTTCAAATTATCCTTCCTTACATCAAAGAGCTTGGATCAAATTCTTACCCCTGGCAGACTATCCACAAGAATTAAACACACACTTTAATGTTCACACATGTTCAGGGGTGTCACATTAGGGTTTTTTTTTTCCTCCCTGGAATACAACCTAACAACTAAGTAACGCTAGAATTGCTTGCTCTTAAGCTATAATTTCTCTATTACACTTCAAAGATGTTTGTTTTCTATTTTTATGACTTAATGTATCTGGTAGCAAGCAAAATCTTTTTATTTAATATATTACAAAAAACATAACTTAAACCTCTGTAGGTAATTACTGACGACAAAAGGCTGCATATTAATTGTCTGTAGAAATGTAAGATAATGTTGCTTATAGGTAAGGATCACTGGGTATTTGTTGCATTTGTATGTCTGATAGGTGGCATAAATCTAAACAGAGTGGAGCAAAAGCTCTGTGTGTGCAAACGGTCCACAAACAACAATCATTCACTGCGTGTGAATGATTATGTGTTAGTAAGCTACTGGTTACGTAGAACCCATCAAGCACAAAGCTTTGCCCTACATTCACCACTACATACTTCATTCGCTCTGTATGTGTGATGTGTAATAACATTATTCCACTGGGCCTCCCATATCTCATGAAATGAGACTTTTAACCATGCTATTCAATGCCTCAAACCTGTGAGCACTGGGACAATGCTAGTGTTCCATTTCAACCCTTCTAGGTTTTTGCCATTTTAACAGGTGCTAGAGGACAAAGTAGAATTTAATCAAAAACAGCAATATCTACTCTATATGCTAAGCAATGGTGGATGTAAAATGCCTTCTGGAGGTCTTTCAGATTAGTGCCCTTAGGAAAGGATGGTTAATCAGACTGTTTTTTAGGGTACTTCTGCTGACATGTAATTCAGATCTCATGCAGCAAAAAAAAAAAAAAAAAGGCCACAGGCCATAACAACCTTAAACTTATTTTTGCATTATTGAACTAGATTTACATAAAGTATTCAGGAGATCATACACGGTTTTAATATTTTTTTGAACAAGAATTACTAAAATACTGTTCATATGATGTTTATAGAGCTCCAAGCTGTGATTATATTTGCGTAACAAACCTGACTTTATTTGCTTTGTGATAGACAAAGAAACACAAATTATATAAAACAATACCTTTACTGTATATACTGTATATAAGTTGGAATAAGTGTATGTATAATTTACTGTATGTGTATGTATAATTTGTTTATTTACACTGTAAAGCATTTTGTTCTGGGAAACCTTAATGTTACCTATCATGTTTTTAATAATCTTGTACAATCATATTCATCATATTTACAGAGGGTTGTTATACAGAGACTGTGTAAAAACGTACAAAATCTACTGACTGCTTCCGAGTCCGTTTTTCACCAGCCTACTGTAGCTCTAGGCATAAACCTATAGTGACGGCCCCTGTCAAATGAAGATCAAGTCAGTAAATCATTCCCTTGAATGCAACAAAAGTCTCATTCCAACTTTCAACACAGAGTTTCGGGAGCTTCATAAAGCCCACTAACTGGATTAATGTTGTGGCAGGGGCCCATGTATTATCTTTATCCTACCCACATCTTTATCCAGTCTGAGATAGAATTTTGGAGCCAACTTTAGAGGGTTTTATCCCCAGTGGATTAAGGTAAAAGGCCTTGACCAATTAGGGCAGGGGCAGGTGTCATGCTGCTTCTGAGAAAATTGAGACCTTTTCCACTGCTTGCCTAATTCTCGCTCATTACCAGATGGCCACACTCATATGCCATGCAATGAATCCTTTTTGTTCTTTGCCATTGTTTCCCTGTGGAACATAACCCAAGCTGACTTTCACTGACCTCTCCTCTTCTGAGAGCTAATCATGCTCACCTGGGCACATTCCCTAGTGGCCACCATGTCCTAACTTAGCAGAGACTCAGTGAGTTGTGATTTGAAAGCAAAGCTGAAATGTTTAAAACTCTGACTTCTGCTTCATAACTGGCACATTACTATATTAAGTCATGACTGTAACCAGGCAGGTTAGTGAAATAAAAGTTTTTTTTTTTAATAATAGTAAAGTGCAAATTAGTAGTTAATAAAATAACATATAAAACAAATGTTAAGTATTTTACAAATCTCCAACTGAGTCAATTGTATGGAAAATAAGTACTTTTTTATTTAATGTACACAGAACAGCCATACCATAAACACCACATAATATGAAAACTGGTTATCAATTATAATCCAGTAAACAGGTAACCAGAATTATGGGCACCCAAAGTTCATTTTTGCCTGTGGGGAGCATTGGTTATCCTGTCTGGTTTGATCCAACAGAAAAGCCAATGTAACACAATTTGCTGAAAAAATTCAATTCGATTTCAGTCACCAGAACACCCAGTGCACCAAAGCATGACACATATTAAGTTTAGCAGGCAACAAGTTCAAGGTTGTCATTCTGGCCTCCAAACTACCCAGATTTCAATGGAATGCACAGAACAAACAAGTCTGATCCATGGAGGCCCCACCCTGCAACTTACAGCACTTAAAGGACGTTAAAAGGTCCTGGTTTTAGATATCACAGCACAACTGGTGAGGTCTTGTGGAGCCATGCACCAAAGGGCCAGAGCTGTTTTGGTGACACAAGGAGAATCTACACAATACTTGAAATAATGTTTCAAGGTTTTGTTCGAACTGATCAGTTTATACTGCCAGCCTATATTTAAAATACCATTTGCATGTAGGAACACATTATGGTCCTCTGTCAAGGTAATAACCCATTGTCATCTCTGTTGGATGGCAAATATTAAACCATAGATCATTGTTTAACTATTTATAGTGGACCAAATGAGAATGTCGGCAGTTGCATTATTATTTGCCTTTGGCAAAATTATAATCATTTAACATTTCAAACTCAGAAGAATGTCGTTATCATTATTGCTTTGTGTTGAGCAGGGAAATAATCTTTTTAGGCCTAAGTAATAAGAACGTCTGTGTGTGTAATACATTACATGAGCACGCCTTTCATTAAACTGCTGTTGAAGGTGTTTATGAGATCTGTGCAGGCTTGTTGGATCTTCTGTGTATAACAAATTGTATTTTTTAATTGTATTAAATTAGTTTAAAATAGTAACAAGTTTAAATTAACTTACATGGCTTTTGGTTTTAAACAACTTTGCCCTGAACAGTTGAAACACATTTAAGATATAAATACTATTGTACTAAAGTAACAAAAGCCATGGTGGGGGTGAGGGGGGGGGGGGCGGTTGCAGTATATGCTGATCAGCCATAACATTGTAACAATCAGTACAATATTGACGACCCCTTGCTCTAGCCTTTCAATAACCTCTTAAGGTGTTTTGTGGAATTTGCCCTGTAAGTTGCAAGGTTGCATCAGACTTATTTGTCCAGCACATCCTGCAGATGCAGAACTACGATCTGGGAAATGTAGGGGCCAAGTCATAACCTTGAACTTTTTGTCATGTTCATTCATGTTAATGTATGTTTTAAAAGGATCTGTGGGATAGTGCCTTTATCCCATAGTGCTTCCCGATACTCTTCCCTAGAAAGAAATTCACACCCATCTGGCCATCCACAGGATTTGAAATAAAATGTCATTCATCAGTCCAGGCCACCCTTATAAAATGCTCAATCATTCAGTTTTGATTGCCATTGTAGGGACGTTTGACAGCAGACATGGCTCAGCATTGGCACTGTGACTGCTATGCAGCTGTGAAGCGCCATACATCAACCTCACAAATGCAATGTGTTCTGACACAATTCTAGCTTAGCTAGCATTATTTGTTTAGCAACCAGGGATGTTTAGGATCCCTTGCACGTCAATGACCTTGATGCCCATTACCCTGACATGACAAGTATTCCTCGAATGGACCACTTTTTTGGTTGGTACTAATGGCTGCACAAGACCTACCACTTTGATGATTTTTCTGACCCAGTCATCTAGCCACCACTGACCTTTGAAAGCTGCATCCATTAATAAAAATTGGTGCAAATGGAGGAAGTACATTTTTAGCTCACGTGAGGCCCAGAGATGAAATGCATTAGTCACAAAAAAAGGAAACTTTTTGTTTAGGGTAAACGAACAAGGAGGAAAACAGCGAGCAGCGATTTGTATAAGGTATTGTCTGTAACGCTAAAGAAAAAATTATATTCACCTACAGCCTGTGAAATTTATTTCATTGTCTCTGACTGTTCGAACAAACGTAATTCCCAGCAGCTATCAGTGGGTCTCACTTACATTTTCTTACTCTTGTTGCTACATACCTTCTCTGTCAGATTTTATTGCAGTTAATGAATAATTCATAGCACTTTATACTCAACTGCTAAATCCTAAGCTTAAACAAGGGTTAAAATAAAATCAGTGAGGTTCACTTCACCACAGTTAAGAATGGCTAAATAAGTGTTATGTGATCTTTATTTTCCTTGCATTAGTGTGATTCTGGAGAACTAATTCAAAAGATATATAATCTCCCATTAGGCATAAGAGCCCAGAGACATGTCAGCTCCAATACCCACACCTGTTTCTCCTGCTCTAGATTCTGGTGCATGGTCACTGAGCTGTGTTATTCCTGCATTCTCTAATGTGACTAGATGGGCTATTAATGAGCTGCACAGTGAGAGGAGATGCCTGTGAAGTCAAGGGCAAGGATTTCATCACAAAATCTGCTGCTGGATTTCAAAAGTCATTATCAAACATCAAACACATAATTCAAGCGCACAGCATACTTTGGTTCCTCGGCTATTTCATTCTCTATTTCTATTATCCATTTGAAAGACTACAGAAATACAGCTAATTAATTGATCATTAACAAACTTCAAAACAACAAGCAACAAAGAAGTTAAGTGAAATTACACATGACAATCTGTTAAGTAGATTTTTCATTTAATTGAAGAAAGTAGTTAAATTGTTTCAAACAAAAAAAGATTCAGGTTTATATGTTCTCATGAAAAGAGTAAGCCACTACATTCATCTAAACTTTACTAAAAATAATTTGAAATGCATTTTGTTAATAAAAAGATTTTTTAGAAGTTTTCTGGCCAAGCAAATCATTTTCATTATCAAGGAAAAATGTAATTGTTGTAAAATATGGTAAACGATGTTTATCCTTGTGAAGATTTATGGTATTGCAAGGCTCCACACCAAAAGTCAAACAGTTCATTGACACTGCAGTAGACTGGCTATAAGTGGACCTACCTGTGGAGTGCAAAACAATAATGAGTTGCCATTACCAGCCACCATCTCAGACACCAAGTTGTAACTATTTTTAAAAAACTTATATTTGAATCAATCAGGAATATCCAAATATGCAGAAACTTAACGAGGAAATGAGTTTGATTGGTGTAAGCATCTATAACATTGTTAGCTATTACTTGAGGATGCTGAGCACATTTATTTTATACAAAATCATATCTGATTTATCACCTAATATTAAAGTATTTTAATTAATTGGCTACTGCACTGCTTAAGCTATTTAATTTACGCAAAAAATATATTGATTAAATGGTTACACAAACAAACAAACAAAAAGAAGATTGCTATAGTTATGGATTTGGTTAATAACCATCCAACACATTATTAAAACCTCAACAGATTGCAATTTTTTTTTTTTTTTAAAGAAGAAGAAAAAACATGGTCAGATATCACTTAAACACTTGTTGAAGTTGCATTGCAAAAAAAGATCGACACTAGGCATCACAGCTGTGTTTAATAGTGAAAGTAGGCATGTTTCCAAACAGCTGTGTCGCCATAAAAAATACTAAAATAAAAAACACTTGTTAATGAGGGTAATTGGAGAGAAAAAAAGTTTTTAGTTTGTTCAGTTTGCATAAAGATTGGACTTTGGAGCAATGAGTCCAATAAATTACTAATTAGTGGGTTGCATACTAACTACTATTACTAATATTACTAATATTACTACTGTACTGGTACTACGACTACTATTATTACTACAACTACTACTATTATGACTACTACTACTTCTACTACTAATACTACTACTACTACTACTACTACTAATAATAATAATAATAATAATAATAATAATAATAATAATAATAATAATAATCATCATCATCATCATCATCATAATAACAATAGTTCATGAACGGGCACAAAACAGAAGATGAATGTAAAGAATATATACTGTAATCATTCAGAGGGGGAACAGTGGCTTAGTGGTTAGCATTGTCGCCTTGCACCTCCAGGGTCCAGGTTCAATTCCTGCCTCGGGTCTTTGTGCACGTAGTTTGCTTATTCTCCATGTGCTTGGTGGGTTTCCTCCGAGTACTCCGGTTTCATCCGTCAGTCCAAAGACACAGAGATTAGGCTAATTTGTGTTCCCAAATTGCCTGTGGTGTGTGAATGAGTGCGTGAGTGTATATGTGTGTGCCCTGCAATGGATTAGCACCCCATCCAGGGTGTACCCTGCATTGTGTCCTAAGACTCCTGGGATAGGCTCCAGGCCCCCACAACCCTGTATACAGAATAAAGCGGTATAGACAATGAGTGAGTGAGCATGGGTAAGTAAATCATCCATATATTTAGATAGAAATACCATTATATTGCACCAGAACAGGAAAATACATATTAGTTTTTGCATATTTTCATGAACTTTCAATGCGTCTGAATATTCACTTATGCACTAATTAACCCACTGCTTCAGTACACAGCCACATACATCATAGGGTCTTTGCCAGTGCTTATTAAGCTGAGTACTATTTTCTTAGCAAGTTGCAGCTGTGGTTGTAGTATTACATAATAATATGTTGATCACATTGCTTAACATTACCATTTGGAAGGCGAAGATCATATTCTCATCAGATTGAGAGCTGATGCATCTTAAGCACAGGCACTCTTTATGAGAAGAATTGCTGAAATATCACTACCTAAATTGCTTATGTGAGGTCATAGAGGTGAAAAGCACATGTGGACTAATGATCCATATTGGCTTTTAAGGCTACGATATTAATCTTTGGCATCCCTCTCTCCCTTCTTTGTGTAGTCCAGGTCAAATCCGATTGACCTTCCGTCAAAGAAAATGAATTATATGTGGTTCTCATTTTATTTGTCATGAAAAAACACTGCATTGCTAGTAAAACATTTTCCCAAGTGTCAGCATTTCCCTTTACTTGCATGAACCTAAATGCGTGTGCATTTTTTCTCTTTTTTAAATTCCAGATATGTTTTGTTACATTTCATTGAATACCCATTAACCAGTGAGAAAATAAACCAATTTCAGCAATATTTTGTGGAATTTAATCAACAATTTGCTAAGTGTACAAAATTATACATTTTGATAACCTGGCATATTTGGAAGGTAAAGACTGCAGTATATATGGTTTTCTAGAAGTAAAAACCAATAAAAACTAACATGTGAAAGTACAGAAATTACATATTATAAGAAGTAAATAAAATGTCATTTTTTACTAATTTATCTGCAAAATAAACCTTTCTGTAAAAATACTTTGGTTTTAACACACTTACGCTTAATTTTCCCATTTCAATACATTTTCATATGTATGCACTTATAACAGCTTCAAAGTTAGTAAAATGAAGTTAAGACACAGTAAAACAACATAATGCATGTTTACAGGTTTGGTCCAGATAGGTGTGGTATGACAAACTGCTGCTTTTTGTCCCCCCCACTGGGGGAAATCTGACATATGAGGTGCACCACATTTAGTAAAGCTAATGAAAGTGTGGGCTCTGCTATTAACCTCCAGGATGAAGGGAAAGGCTGTTTGGTGCAGTCAAATTGGCAATGGCCAATTTTTCACCATGGCACACACATTATAAAATGAATAATTAAAGTATTTAACTTAATGGTCATATTGGAAATGGAGAGAGAGAGCGAATGTGGAAGAGAAGGGTGGCAATAATTCTGTAATCGATTGTCTTTAAAACTAATCTACACATATTACACTACTTCCTGTGGATAAAACATTGAAACAAATAGTCTTTTGATGGCAGTGCCAAAGTAGATACAGCCATTAGGTTGGAGAACTCTTGTGATGGAAGTGGCATCCTGGAGTGAAAAGATCATGAAAATTTAAGTGGGACTTTTACATGAGAAAGCCATGGGTAGTTCAGGGGGCTTTTATTAAGTGACATGTGTCTTTTTGGTATCAGGAATACCACACTAAAGATTAATCATGAAAAACTAATTATTGAGATTCCCAAACTGAGAGCTGCTAGATTTTTTTTTTTTTTTTTTTTTTTACTGTTAGATTAGTTTTAACAACAATTACTTCTTTTCTCCTTTTCATGATTAATCAGATTATCCAATAAGAAAACATGAGCTGATGTTTTCCCCATCCTTATGGTCATGAGTGCTGGTTAACCACAAAATGTTGACATGTTTGGTATTGCACACTTAACAAGTGCATCACATTTGCTTATCCTAACAAAAAAAAGAATTCATTTCTTGCTTATGAAACACTTGTTTGGTGCCATAATTATAAAAAAAAAATTTTTTATAATTTTTTAAAGGAGACCGAAGGTGGCAATGCTAAACACTAAACGACCATGCCAGCAACATAATACAAACTCAAATGAATGAATGAATAAATGAACAAACAAACAAAAAAAGATGGGAATGGTTTTAGCTGCATTTGCTCTCTCTGCCTGGAGCATGTCCATGACATGTTTTTTTGGCACACACACCCTTACTGATAAAATTTTTAACACTTTGACGCATTCAGTAACCATTCCCATCCAAAAAAGAGACTGTTGCTCTGGGCCATTGGCTGCTACAGAAGGCACGTACTGTATATATACATGTACAGAAATTAGCTGAACATGGTGTTATATACAAGTATAAGTAAAAAAAAAAAAATAGAGCAGCTGTTGAATGTGCAAAGGCAGATTTGAGAATTTGCCTTTGCACACTGGCATACCTTGTTTACACTTGGATAAATCAGGAGCAGTGTGGACAGTCACTCAGTAAACACTGATGCAGGACGGAACAAACTAATTGCAATGCTTTATTGAGTTTAGCCTTTGGGATGTTGAAATGCAGCATGGAGATCTGTACAGTATTTTATTCCTGTACACTGATGACTGATGGCTGATGCTTAAAAAGTACAATTTTAATTACTTTATTTGACAAGCAAGCAGGGCCTTGGATGTGTGCATATATGCTCTCAGAGGTATGATCTTTTTCTTAACACTATCTTAGACATTGATATGATGTCCCCCAAGGCATCATGCTGCTTTAATATCAAATGGAAGGGTGCCATCAGTGAAGCTCTGGATTAGGTTTGAGCAAATGCTTTTTTCTTATGGGGAAAAGTGGCTGTAAAACCTATGTACAGCAATCAGTTCATCAGGAAATAATTTTAAACCTTTATTGTTATGTGGCGAGGCTTTTACATTATATACTGTAGAATGGAAGTGTCCTTATGCAGGGCTTCAGAGGGGGTCACTGAAAATGGAGTGTGCAAGAGTGATTGTGCAGACCTCGGGAAGACCTTACAGTTTGGAGATAATGTGGGTTTATTAATGAAACTCAATAGGGAATGGAAATAAAACTGAAAAGAAAAAAAACAAAAACACAAAGCTCTCCTTGAGAACTGAAGTAAATTCTGTCTTCTCACTTTTGTGTCTTTTAACTTCTCACATTTCTGTTTACTTTTCTCTTCAGTTTTGTTTCTTTTTTTGGCATGCTCCTCTCTCTCTCTCTCTCTCTCTCTCTCTCACTCTCTCTCTCTCTCTCTCACTCTCTCTCTCGCTCTCTCTCTCTTTAGATGCAAGCTTTTGTCGTTGATCTTTTCTTGGCCCTAGAACGACATCCTCCTTACCAAGTGCTACGTAGTGATCGAACGAATTAATTAATTAATTAAAAAATTAATGAATGAGATACATGTGATGACTAGGGATGACTCTACTTGACCATGAGGATTGACTTGGACAAGCAGGCAGTTGTTCTCTGATGCCTTGTGACTGTAGTCACTCAGTAGTTCAGGACTGAAATTCCCACAAGCAATTTTGTACCTAATTTTGTACAATTTTGTACCTAAGCTACCAACAAAATTGGACTTGATATTAACTTAAACACATTTTCGGCTATACTGAACTCCCAGTCTCTTAACACAGAGAATAACTGTAAAGCAATCCCTTCTATCAGATATCACCCAAAGGAGGATGGGTTCCCTGTCTAGTTCCTTTCAAAGCTTTTTTCCTTTAGTCATCGGAGGGAGTTTTTCCTTTCCACCGTCACCCTCAGCATGTTCATCAGGGACAAACTAATAATTATAATTTATACATATTTCCTTACACTTTCCATAGTCTTTTGATTCTGAAAACTGTAATAAAACAATACAACAATATTCAGAGTCCAATGTCTTGACTAACATCACATTATAAATGAACATGAAAATAAACATAAACTACTGTTCTCGCTGTTATAATGGCTATTAGCATCACTGATAGCTTGAACACAAAGGTAAAAAACTTATCAAACATCATATTTTTCACAAAATGATTACAAATATATGATCTTTAACATGTCTGTTGTCATGTACGTAAATGAACTCTTTGATAGTAGATGCAATGGATTATTAGAGAGAGCACACAATATCTGTCTCATTGTTTTCAGCACCAGGAGGATTAACAGGAAGTGATATCATCTTCATCATCATCATCATCATCATCATCATCATCATCATAAAACAAATATTGTTTTTTTGCAAATAAGGTAAATAAAGCAACGTAATTATGAACTTCACATTTTTACCTGAGAATATGTATGAAAAAAATTTTAAGTAGATATTTGAAAGTTAAATTTATTACAAGGGCAACAACAAATCTTAAAATGTATGTCCAGACATTCACATTACATGTATGAAGTTTGCAATGGCATATAATAAAATGTTTCCTTCAAACAAGAAATTTTAAAAAGATACCAAAACAGGCTGAACAGACAGATATATTTCCTTTTAATTACAATGTAATTATCTCAAATTGTTTGTTCATCAGCTAGCTTATAATCACAGCTCCTTGTTTACATTTACACAAGTGGGCCAGGAAGCAACATTTTAATGCCTTCAAGAGCTAACATCTATAGTTAAGGCTGTAAGATGAAAATATATATAATAATTAGCACTCTCCAGAATTGAGCCAACTTAAAAATTACATCTGACGGAGGTCAAGATCTGTAGGACTCAAGGTCTGTGACACAGCTAAAGGGAGCATGTGCACTTGTCTTTGACATTCGTGCCTTCAGCTTGATCTGGACAAATTCCGCCTGGTTGAACAGGTGTTCCACCTAAACTAGGCCATTAATCTGCCCACAGCTGTCTCTGTAGGATTCAGGGTTAATTATCATTAAATAATCCATTAGAAAGAGTGATGGAAAAAGAAAAGCGGGAAGCAATACAGGATACATTCAGGGGATAGTGAACTCTGGTGTACTGATAAGGCTAGGCAGGCTTTACTCACACTGTCATATTAACTGGGTAAAATATACCCTCGCTCACCTTGAAATTATCCAAAGAAATGTATTCAAAAGAACACTTTAAAATCAAAAGTTTATATAAATACATTACTTAGGGTACCTTTACTTCTCCTTGATACTCGAGATCTTATCATTCCCTTTCCTAATAATTTTCCAGTTCCCAGCTCTACAGATTAAACCTGACCTGTGTTTCTACACTAGACATGCTGCAGTTGACATGCACTCCTGAAAATAAGTGTATTACCATATTGGGCTTTTAGTGATTTTTTTTTCTTCTATGGCCAACAATGTACAATCTTTAATAAAGTGAAGCTCAAATAATTTATTATGGATTGTGTGTCAACATAGGATCAAATTTATACATGCTGTATCAAACATATACGTACAGTACACCTAATACTTGGTTAAATGTCCCTTAGCAAGTTTCACCTTTAGTAGATGTCATCATTCAGATGGAATTCTGATTGGTTATTTGGCTGCTCTTCCTGGCAAAATTTGTAGCATTCAATTAAATGTGTCGGTTTCCTGGCACAGATCTTCTTTTTAAGCATGGTCCACATTTTTTTATAGGGTTCAGGAGCCAAAAGCTTCACTTTACCCTGCTTTATGCATTCCACAAACAATTTTGTGTGTAAAGAAGTCATTGTCCTGTTGGAACTCACTCAGTTTTCTCCAAATTTCAACTGTCTGGCTGTCTAAAATTTCAACTTGTTGATGATTTGAGGTTGAGCTGGAGAATTCTGATTAATTTTTTCTTTATTATTCTATCCATATTTTGCAATGCATCAGTTCCACTGGCAGCAAAACAGCCCTAAGGCATAATGCTACCATCACAGTTGATGCAGAGTTTGTGGTGTTGAATGACTCACCTTTACTCCTCAAAACATACTGTACTATACCTCTGGTCAAAAATATCCTCCAGTAGTTTTTTTTTTTTTTTTTGTCTATTTTGTCAGCTGCAAACTTTAGTCAAGCTTGAAACATATATCCTGGACATCAAACTTTCCATTTATAGTCCTAGAAATCTAACTTGACTGTAGACAGTGATACTGGTGTTGCAGCAGCTTTCAGTTCATGGTAAGCTTGTGGCTTTGTGCAACCTAGGTTGGTCCTGACCATCTGAACCAATTTCCTTGACCACTGAGTGAGACAATTTGGGTCTTCTTCCAGACTTTGGGAAAGTGGTCACACCTCCCAATAACATCACCTGTAATTTTTTTGGATTTATCTTGAAAGCTACAGTTGTTTAAAAATAGCCATTTGAGACCTTCCTGACTTGTGTAAATCTACTATCCTCTTTCTCAGATGTGCAATGAGCTCCTTGGACTTTCACTAATGTATGTTGGTGAATATGGTGAGTGCTGTCACATAAACCAGACCAGTTACCAGCTGTAGTTAGTCATGTTCACTAACAGGAAGTTGAGATACCCTTGGCTTTATCAAATTAAAATACATCTTAAGACATTCGGCTCCACAGAATTAATAATTGTAGGTATATTTTACTCAGCATGTATACTGTTGATCCAGTGCTAATAGCAGAAAACCCTAAATGAACTGAACCTTGTTCATGATCTTCTATTTAAGATGTATGGCGCAGAATCATTCTACCACAGAAAATGACTGGTTCAAAAAATATGACTGAAAGCCCAGTATTGCCTTAACATTCATGTTCATTTTGAGTGTATTTAAAATTCTGAACACAACTGTATCTTTCCAACAACTCCTTGTATATCTTAAGGAGCCATTTACAGGCCAGCTCACCCACAGAATCAAAGTTATTGCTGGGAAATGAAGTGTATGTAATGGGCTTTGAATAAGGGAACCTTTAAAAATAAGAGTAATATATAGTGTACACAGTCTAGTACAGTGATGAGTGTAAAGAACTATATCCTAAAGAGACCAAACAGTTGGTTTACAAAAGATGATGGACCAGCACAGAAGGAGCAACAACTCAGGACTAGAATTGGCAGTATATCTTCATCTAAAGGGAAACACTGTACATACAATGTACATACTTTGGACATAACATATGGATAGTTTCAAAGAAGAGTAAACAAAAGCATCCATCCATCCTTCCCTCAAACACAACAAGGTCTCAGATGGGATCTGTCTGCTATTATCCATTTTGCCCTTAGCTTTCATAGAAAGCCTACCCATTCCTAACCAACAGTTTGTTGTGAAGAAAATAAAAACTTTCACATGCCCCCCCAGTGTATTTGTGGGCTTGCTCTGCATTTTCGTGTTTCTTTAAACCTCCCCAAAACAAAATTGGAGGTGACTCTGTGTTTCCAGGATAGGCTCCGGATCCACCACAACTCCAATCTAGGTGAAGACATTACCAAACGTATGAAAATAGGAAAATAAATTAACATGTTAATAAAACATTACAAACATTTTCCTGATATGAGATAGTCATATCCTAGTATCTTCTTTTTAAAGTGACTTATGTGTTACTTTAATCCCACATCATTTTCAACTTTACAGTGACCTCCTTGGGCAAAGGCTGAAAAAATAAAAAACACATCAGAGAAAAACATTTGCATAAATTGTACAGGGCTCACACAGGCTCGGTACACAATGTGCCTCCAACTCTTTCAAAATCAGACCCATTTCCGAATTTCAGGTTTTGGGGGAAAATAAAATGTCTGGATAGGCACTATCATTATGGCAATCATTCGTCTTTGCTATACTTACTGCTTTAAACATATCGCTAAAGCTCGGTTGGACATTTCCAAAACCACTATCATCTCACACATCTCCACAGGCAATCTGCATCTTGCTGGACACATGTGCTGTAGAAATAGGCACCTGTGTCTACAGTGTTTTTATGCATTTTAAAACTATGCTCTGTTCTTCCAACAGCTAAGTGTATAAGAAGTGTAGGAATGTACCCAATACACATGGCACAGAGGCATGAATGAGGGTCATATATTACACCTTGCAGGCTTCAGAGGCCAATATTCATTGTCCTTATCAATGTAATTTCATTTATTACTGTCATCTGGCAAAGTCATCTCTGGGTTATGGGACCAGCCAATCCGATGACAGTATTTGGGAATATAATGACTTTGATGATAGGGAGAATCAAATGGATATCCAGGTGTAAGCCCTGTCTTGGGGCAGCTTTTCTTTATTAACAATAAATGTAATATGTATGGAAAAGGGCAGACAAAACATAAATATAATTGCTAATCCATTTGAAGTGAATAAGAGGATAGTAAAGATGGAGGTATTCTGAGAGGGCCTAAACTATTTCCCTTTTTGTTTATAAAAAAAAAAAATTTAGGTTTTAGTTTTTTATGGCCATTTTCACTGTGAAAACTACAAGTATTTTTTCTTTATGTTCTTTAGTGAAACATCCCCGAATGCATGAAGCACAATATTGGAAAATGAGTTTTCACAAAACAATTAAAATGGCGCATTGTGACCTGAACAGGTTTGCACAACAGGTTTGCAGTTGCATAAAAGCATAATTAACATTTCCCCATCAATTACAAAGAATGAAGCAAGCTCAACGGATACATTTAAATCCATCTTCAATTACCCTGCCCTATTCTCCAAGCCATTTGCAGAGTCTGGCTGGAGAGCTCTTAGTCCTTACAGCACTACAGTCATCCCTGCCTAACATGCAGCTTTGATCAGGAACATTATTAGCCATAAAAGCTGAACCCATCACACTGCTCATGATCTTTCACACTATTTCTTTTTCCTGTCCTAATTCAGAGATGCACAGACTCTTAGAGAGCAGCTGAACCATCATCAAAATAGAAAATGTGTTGGATTGTGTTTTGCCTTGATTTCACCTGTTTCCTGGTTTGCCATTACTGTGCTATTGGAGCTGAATGAGCATCCATCCCCCTCTTGTGGCCGACTTGTAATATGATTCATTTTCACTATGGCAGCGGTCACTCATTCATTCTTAGACCCTCCCCCATCTACTCGCTGAACACCAGGGGTCACCGTCCATCATTAACATATAGAGTCTTTATTTAAATCCCATTCACTCTGTCATCCATTTTAAAGAGTGATGCTGCTAGGCAATAAAGGCGGCGTGGCGTGTGGGCCGAGTGCACCCTAATTTGATCATTTGATCCGATTGCGGAGTAAACAGTCAAGTGATGGATACCATCTCATTACAATGGGAAAGTGAGAGTTTAATTTCCTGTATGTGTTCGATCTTTATTAATGTCAGGAACAGCGGGTTGTCAATTGCATTACGGCTCAGCTCGCTTGCTAGGGATCCTGCGTGACACAAACAAGGTCTTCTCACATACTGTAGGCTAGACAACTTAAACAGCAAAGCAGCAGCTGCCGTTCTCTTTCTCTCTGCGAGAACACCATGCATTACCATTGTTCTTGCTGCCTAGACTAATACAGTAGGCAAAGAATTGTGCTAAAGCAAAAATCTTGACCCCTACGTCTCCTGGGCATAGAACTTAACAAAAGATATTTTAATTGAAATATTGAGAATAATTACATTGTTTGTCTATAAATACAGACAGAACTGCAGTGATATCATCCACAAAAGGGGCAAGACTAAAAAAGTTTAATATCCAATGTGTTAGGATACACACTACATGCAAAACATTTTTCTTTAAGCCCCATGAAAAATGTGGGTATTATAAGTGATGTAGCGAGTTTATATACTAGCAGTTCAATTCAATCCAAGCTAAATTTGCATCTAACTTCTGATAAGAACTGCTATTATACTGTTATAGCTAAACATATGTGGACATCTGACCATCACACCCAAATTTGTCCATTCAAAATCCATAGCCATTACCACAAGGTTTCCTTCCCCCTTTGCTCTCATAACAGCCTCCCCTCTTTTAGAAAGGTTTTCCTGGAATGCTGCTGTTGGGATTTGTGCTCATTCAGCTACAAGAACACTAGTGAGGTCAGGTACTGATGCCAAGTGAGAAGGTCTGGCATGCAGGCAGCATTCCAATTCATTCAAATGGTGTTCAGTGGGGTTGACATCAGGGTTCGAACCACTCAGATGTACCTACATGAAAATTGGCAAACTATGTCTTTTTGGACCAGATTTTGTGAACGGGGTGTCCTCATAATGAATCAGTTTTGGGCCCTACAGGAATGTTAGTGAAGGGTAGAAGTATTAGAGACCTAACAGAAAAGCTCAAAAGTTGCTCTCATGCAAAATCGGAGCATGTGGTCAGGTATAATCCACATATCCACTAATTAAAAGGTCACACTCATTAATCCATTCATGCATTTCTGGCATTCATTCATTCATTAAATAGCTGCTTTATCCTGGTTAACTTTTTTAACCATGCCGTTATTTATTTAACGAAAATGAAGGCAAGAAAAAAAAATTATGTGAGCAATACTATGTGAGCAATTATCGCCTAGTTCAATGGCTTGTACTGTAGATCTATCTTTAGCAAGCAATAACTTAAACTAATTGTTTCCTGTATGAGTTTATCTGTCTCTCTCATCGTTTTAGTCCATTCTTCTCTACAACATAGCTTCAGACATTTGCCATTCGCTTATGCATAGAGTTAAGGACCCACCACAGCATTTCAATTGGGTTGATGTCTGGACTTTGACTAGGCCATTCTAAAACCTTGATTTCTTTATTTTTCAGCCATTTTGATGTTGATTTACTGGTGAATTTTGGATCATTGTCCTGTTGTTTGACTAAATTTTTTTACTGTAGCTGTCATACAGATGGCCTCACATTTGCCTCTAGAGTACTCTGTAAAGGGGTTCATGTTCAACTTAATGACTGCAAGGTGTCTAGGTCCTTTGCCTGAAAAACAAACCCAAATCATCACCCCTCCATCACCATAACAGTGGGTATGAGGTGTTTCTGCTAAAATGCTGTGTGGTTTAAACATGATGTCCATTAAAGCCAACCAACTTCACTTTGGCCTCATCTGTCATCTTGTTCCAAAAGTCTTATGCTTTGTTCAGAATCAGCTTCATGAATGTCAGTTGTGCTTCTATGTGCTTTTAACCCTTCCCTTGCAAACAAACCGTACTTGTTCATTCCTCTTCTAATTGTGCTGTAATGGTCTTTATCATTTAGCATGCGCAGTGATGTCTGTAGGGACTGAGATGTAGCTTTTTTTTTTTTTGTACTTCTCTGACCATTGCACGGTCAGACCTTGGGGTAAATGTGCTGGGATGTCCACTCCTGGGAAAATTGGGAACTGTCTTGAATGCTTTTCACTTTTGAAAAATATCACTGAACTTTAACTGGTTTTAAAACTGGTTTCCACATTAATGTGCAGTAACAATTGGTCCTCTAAGACAATTGTTTGTCTTTCGCTCTTGGCATTGTGTTAACACTCACCTGAATGCTCAAGACCAGCAAACTGTCAAAACTTATTTTTGAATGAATAATGATTAGAAGGTTGTCCTAGTATTACCAGCATGTTTTTCTTTTTGGCTCCATTTCACTGTAAAAAATAATAATAATAAATAAATAAAAACACTATGTTGAGAGGGTACTAACTTTTACACATGATTGCATGTTTACATAGTAATTTTATGCCTCCATGCTGTACAAGTACTGTACTACTCATCCAAACCATGGTTTCAAAATATTGACCAGTCTTCACTGCATGTAATTATACAGTATATAAACCAATTACATGTACAGTACATCTGCAAGAAATATTAAGTTCCCATTTAAATAAACAATTTAGTTTTTTTTTTTATGTAAATCTAAGCATTATGACTGGCCTAAAGATGGTAAAGGTTTTACTGCTAATTTACAGAATCCAACCCACTCTTAGGTTTCTTCAGAATGCAAATGAAACACATTGCCTCACAGGCACATAAAGTCTGCTCACTTTGATTGCACATCATTGTACTGCAGAAAATTGACTTCATTCAGTTATAACACTGATCTCACTGTCTCACAAAAGATCAAGGTTTTAGGTGAAGGGAATTTGTTTTCATGATACGAATCCCACAAGAGACAGACAGAAGCATAGAAAAGAAATAATGTGAGAAAGAGTAAGAGACAGAGAAGTAGTTCCTCTTCAGTGTCTGAGCAAGTCAGTGCCAAAGCTTTCCTCAGCTGGTCTCCAGAGTTATACCCAGAGAGCATGATCATTACCATGCTAAATTTATATTGATTGCAGCAGCCTAAGAGCTAAATGTGAGCTTTTCCCTGGACACAGCCACAATATATGGTCTGAAGTGATCTGCTAATCCAGCTGCAACATGTGCAGCACGTTCGTCATTGTACAGCACATTTTAGCCTCAGTAGACAATCAGCATCTCCCCCTGTGCTCTGTGCTTAAGTGAACAATTTGCCAAGTCCAAAGGTGTCTAGTTAGGGCACATGTTAGTTTGGGTATGTTGGTCTGGTGTAACTTGTGTTTTTATCCTATATTAGCATTATACAGAAAACTACAGTATGTCTTTCTTCATGGAGTTTTCTTGCTATCTATATACTGTAGTTATCTCATTATTCTTGACATTGTTTGTAGCGTGTTGAAACCCTGAGGACAGCTTTAAGTCTCATGCAGAGCGGCTGCTCTTAAATGCAATTTGATTGACTGCTTTTGCACTTATTTTCTATATGTATAGCTTCATCAATGACTTCTTCTGTGCCATCTCTGTTCATCTGTTGCATTTAAGTGGAAAAGTCCATTTCATTATACACTGCCTGGCCCAAAAAAAAAGTCACCACCTGGATTTAACTAGACAAATAGTTAAGAGACATCTATTGGCTAATTACTGCAGTGATTACTGTATTTTCACATATTTTGGCAACAAGTTACAAGAATATCCTATGATCATGGCAAAGATGTTACTCACTTTCAAAAGTGGCAAATTGGTGTCCTGAATCAAGCAAAAAAAACTAAAATTAGATTAAGAACAGTAAAAGGCATTATTAAAACCTGGAAGAATAGTGGTGAACCAGGAAAAAATGTGGTCAGAAAAATGTCCTAAATAAGCATGATGGGCAATAACTTACATTTAAAAACTTAAACTCTTGAAATAAAATCACAAAAAATAAAGGTCGAACTTACGACTATGTTTAACAGTGAAAGTAAGAGCCTATCCACACTCAAAATATGAAAAGAATGTGAGGGATTGGGACTAAACAGTTGTGTTAGCCTTAAGAAAACCACTTATAAGTAAAGCTGATGTGAAAAAAGGCATCTAGGGAGCATAAAGAATGGCGTGTGGAGCATTGGAAAAGGTCATATAATCTGATGAGTCTAGATGCACCCGGTTCCTGAGTGATGGATGCAACTGACAACCTGAAAATACTGAATGACTAGGTTTTTCTTTCCCGATGGCACGGGTTAATTGTTAATGATTTATTTGTAGTATTTTTTTGCCTTCTTCGTGTGATTTAGACCATCAGTTGTCAATAGTCCTTTTAGTACAAATAACATACAAATCCATATTATGGCAAGAAATACTCGATTAAGTAAAGAGAAATGACAGTTCATCATTACTTTAAGAAATGAAGGCCCATCAATCCTGAAAAATCTCAGTGCAGTCGAAACCATCAAATGGTATAATAACAACATTAAGCGCTCGTCTCAGTAAAGAAAGACCAAGCTACCTCTGCTGCAGAGGATACGTTTATTAGAATTATCAGTTTCTGAAACTGCTGATTTATAGCATCTCAGATTAGAGCTCACATAAATGCCTCTTGGCGTTCAAATGGCAGACATATTTCAACATCCCCTGTTCATCCACTGGGTCAGGCCTTCATGGTTGAATCATGGCAAAGAAACCATTACTTCGGAAGAACAACATGCAGAAGAGACTTGCTTCGTCCAAGAAACACAAGGAATGGACACTAGATGGAAAACTGGAAAATTGTTCTCTGGTCTGATGAGTTCAGATTTGAGATTTTTCCATCTAACCATCCTGGCTTTATTAGACATAGAGAGAATGAACAGATGGTTCCTGAATGTGTGGTTCCCACTGTGAAGCATGGAGGGGAAGGCTTGATGGCATGGGGTGCTTTGCTGGTGACACTGTTGGTTACATATTCAAAATTGAGGGGACAATTAACCAGCATCGCTACCACAGCATTTTGCAGACATGCTATCCCATCTGCTTTTAAATTAGTGGGACCATCATTTGTTTTCCAACAAGACAATGACCCCAAACACACCTTTAGATAGTGTTAAAGCTTTTTTGTCCAAGAAGGAGTGATGAAGTACTGCATCAGATTGCCTGGCCTCCAAAATCATGCAACGTAAATCAAACTGAGATGGTTTGGGATGAGTTGGACTTTGTGAGTGAAGGAAATGCAGCCAACAAGTATTCAACAACTCTGGGAATGCCTTCAAGATTGTTGGAAGACCATTCCAGGTGACGACCTCTTGAGGCTCACTGAGAGAATGCCAAGAGTGAGCAAAGTTGTCATCAGACCAAAAGGTAGCTAATTTGAAGAAAAATATAAAAGATATCCTGGGTAATTTAAGACATTTTTGTTGATTGTATAGCTGTTTTTCTAATTACACAATAATATTGTAATGACTAATCCTAAAAGTGAAAGCTTTATGATATAGTCTTTATCAAGACATACTGCTAGTCAAATTAAGCACTGAAGGTTCTTAAATAATCATTTGAGCCCTCTTGAGGCAAGTCCCCTCCCCATTTATATTACAGCTTCAAAAGCTATATGGTATATGGAGATAGATTATAGCAGTGCTTTGGAGTAGGAGCTTGCAAGGATGCCTTTGAGATGACAGTTATTGATTTCATGCTCAATGGGTGCAGGCATACAAAAAGTCTAGCGCATGAAAGGATTATATACAAGACTCAGCAAACAGCTGTGCTTTAAATATGCTGGAAATAAACAGCAGACAGATGTTGCCTACCCAACATCCAGATAGCTTTTTCTAAAAATCAAGTGTCTTGTGCTTCTTCTTGTTTACTTATTTGCTTAAATAAATACGGTTAGTTAGTTAGTTAGTTAGTTAGTTAGTTAGTTAGTTAGTTAGTTAGTTAGTTAGTTAGTTAGTTAGTTAGTTAGTTTGTTTGTTTGTTTGTTTGTTTGTTTGTGTCACTTTTCAAATGAAACATCACTAAAATATACCTCATCATCATATAATTAAAAAAAAATTCAGCAAACCTTATCATAATCTGTGATCATAATCATAATATAATCTGTTAGATTTTTTTTTATAATCTTTACAATTATTTGTAAATTTATTTTAATATTTACTTACATTTTTTTATATATGTAGTACATTGAGTCAATATTTTGTTTTTAACTTTGATTTATTTGTTGGGAAAATGCCATGAAACAGCTGATAATGCCAAGCGTTCCACTTTTTGTTGAATTTTATGTATCATAAAGATGTTGCAAGTAATGCCTACTCTATTATGATTCTTCTATAAAGCCCAAGGACAATAACTGCTGTACTGTATGTGCTTTACAACAAATAGTAAGCCAAAGAAACAGCAGAAATTGGTTCCCACTCTTTGCTTTAGAGAGTAAAAAGAGGTCTCAACTCAATATTGCCAAGAAACTGGGAGCCTTTTAGAACAGAAAATGGTCCCAAAGCTCTATGTGCCTGTGTCATGGTCTAGGGAGGATGCCATGCCATAATGGTACCAGGCCAGCTGACCTCATCATCCTTGACATTTCACACAGCACACAGCAATGCATTGTCCTCTCTTCCTATAGCTTGATCTTGATTTCTATCAACTGTGTAACAGCACTTAAAGTCTGGGACTTTGTGCTCACAGCAGCAGGAAAACTGATCTGAGGGAACTGCAATCTATCCTGGGTATCTGAGACTAATCTCTGAGGAAGGCTGTCAAGTCCATGCATGTAACGCTCTGATGGAACGGAGCGGTAAATGCTTCATAAAGCTTTCATAAATATGTAATCGGTGGGCTAATGGCTGTTGCTGAAACCTGTTTCAGCCCCGCTGGGAGTTTTGGTGGAACAGGGGGCTGGGGAATTTTTTTTAACATTTTCCTCTGTTGAATTTAGCCATGCTTTGATCTAGTGCTAAACTAAACTATAAGGAGCAAAACAATTTACCAAAAATTGGGCCAGATTCTGTACAGAAAAGCAACTTCCATATAAAACAAAATGTTGGATAACACATAAATAAACCCATTTAATTTCACATTGGCACATCCACTGCTAAGAATATAACATAGTTCAATAAAATTTTTTACAATTTTTAATCACACACAAACAGAAACACTCATCACAAGCTTTAAATTATAGTCCAAGAATCTTGCATGTGCTTGGGCTTTTAAAGCAGACAGTAGATCAATGTGCCCTTGGTTATCAGAGAGTAATGCTCATCTAAATGGCTGTATTTATCCAAAAACCTTAAGTCTTGCACACAGTGAGAAATGGTGAGATAAGGGCCCATGGAACATTTCTTCTGACATTCGCGACAGCAAGCCCATCAGTCATGCTGTCAGAGCCAGTGGCCTGGGCTGGTTTAGGATTTATGAGGAATAATGATGGGTTGAAAATAACAGTAAAGCCATGCCCATACTTCTGCTTTGGGGCGTTATTACTTTCGTTTTGAACTGCTGTGAGCTGAAATGGGCCTGGCTTGTGATGCTATTTCTTCTGATGAGTGACTCTTAACTTATTGTATTCCACAGTTTTGTGAGTTATCATAGCTAGATGCGTATAACATATTTAAGAAAACACAATTTCCTTCTTAATGTGACCATTTCAGGAAAACGTGACCATGTCACATAGAAATGAGAAATATTTCTGAAAACACTGCAAATGGAAAAGAAGGCAAACATTTTGTTTAGTTCTGGGAATTTTCCTGAGCTAATGGTAGAGCCGAAATGAACTTCAAACCAAAGAAACTATAAGAAATAGGTACAGTGCAATACAAAGTATAACAATGTACTGCATAAACAACAAACATGGTTCCAATATACACAGGTATGCATAATAACACAGAATACAGTCCAGTACACTATGCACCTCCAGAGTCCTGGTTCGATTCCTGCCTCGGGTTCTGTGTGCATAGTGTTTGCATTTTGCAGAGCAACCTCCACGTCCTCCAGTTTCCTCCCACAGTCCAAAGACGCGCAGATTAGTCTAACTGGCATTCCCAAACGGCCCATAGTGTATGAATGCATGCGTGAGTGTTGACCGGAGACCTAAACATGGTCATGAAATGGGAATAAATACAATAGTAATCACCACTGGCCACCACAGTCCCTAGTTCTACTCTAGAGGTTTCTAGATGGATGGATGGATGGATGGACATTCTGAGTTACATTACTGTTGAGATAGACTAGGTGTATAGTAAATATGTATAATTGTTGGGAAAAACAGTGTATTCTGTGTAACTGCAATAAAATAAAAAATACAATAAAATTCTACATGCTTAGTAAAATTTTATCAGCCCATATTAGATAGTGTAAAATTCAGTTAGGTGAGTAGTCAGGTAATTTATTCTCTCAAATTCATAATTATGTAATACAGAATAATATATTTTCGATATTTGAATATCGAAATAGTGGCAGTATAAACTGGTATAAAGCACATGCACAGTAATGCTTAATACAAATGAGCTATTTAAACATTGGAGTAATAGTAAAAGCTAATTGCTTGTTGTAGCATGTCCAGAGAAAAATCTGATCCAGAACATGACAGGTGACAATGAGATCAGCTGCAACTTGTTCTCTTATTAATAGGACCTGCAAACAACCAATTAAGATAAAGGCCAAAATCAACATTCTCTAGAACAATACAAGTTCTAAATTCAGAAGTCATTGTGTTAAGGGCTTTTAACTCGATTTTAAGTATCACAACACTCAACTTTTCTAAACATATAAAACTTTTTCAGGACGTAGTTGCTGTTTACCTGTACAGATATAGCACTGCAAGAATCCTCGGCCTTTCTTGATCTGTCACCTTGCAGATCTCAGATGAGGGGCTTATCAGATTTCCTTGGCAGTCGCATGGTTCACTATGCAATAAAAAAAAAGAAATGCGTATATTTTCATTCACCATGTGCAATATTTTTTTTGCCCACAAAATATATTATAAAAATTCAAGGCAAACACGAATAGATGGTCTGCTTCCATGGATTTGATGAAGGACTTGTCAAAGCGACTAATAAAACCACACTATCTGAACGCTGTTATTGAAGCCTTGCTGCTTGCTTCTGTTGCAGCTGTTTTCTTAGAGTTCAGTGACACCACATTGTCTGGCCACAAGCTAACCTTAAGAGCCAAGTCGGCAAATCTTGGTGCAAGCAAAGGCAGGCACCTCCTTTGGCTTTTCAGCAGGAAGCACACAGGAGAGAGCGGCATTTTCAATGCATTTAGATGAGACCTTTAACAAAAGGTCTCTAATGCAGATATCAATGATTCCTGAGAGAGGCTATCGGAGTGAATCTGGCTGACAGCAATGTCACTTCTTGCATGAAAAATGATGGATCCAATTTTTCCGCTCCCATGCTCGATTTCTGCAGGCATTACTATGTGCCTGTGCTGGCGGTCATTAAAGGAAGAAGGATACATCTAACGAGTGAACTCCTTCAATTGCCACTTTATCTGCTGTTTCATTTGGCTGCCAGGAAGGAAAAGTGGAGGAATTTAGACTGTCAGTGATGACAACCTTGAAGCAAAATGCTGGAAAATAATAACGACCTTTTAGTGTTTCATCTAGTCTATGTTGGGCTTGTTCTCTAAAGGGCAAAATAATATATGACAAATACCCTTTACTACAGCCTGTCCCCCTAAACAATTTCCCATAATACTGTGCCATATACAGCCCTCATAGACTAAGAGCACAATTTGGCAAGAGGTTTTCTTTTTAAGTCCAGTTGATGGAGTGCAATCATCCAGGTTTTTTAAAGCCATCACAGTGGATAGCAAGGCTGAGTTTCTCATTTCATTCCTTGAAAACAACACTGACAGAAGCCTGCAATCTGGCCCCAGTGTCTATGAAGGGCTCTATGCTGACATGGGCTCTGTTTAATGAAGTATCTTTAGGGGGTACAATGTGATGTAGTGCTCAGTGTATCACCCTTAAGGGGGAAGGTAAATTTGCTAAGTTAATCACTTAATGAGGCCAATTAAACACGAGGAGCTCAGGTGTAATGAGTGCCACCTCTGCTCTGAGCCTACAGCAAATGAGCATGATTTCTCTCTGTGGGCAAGAAGCACATGGCCGGACCTAATCTGTTATCTACTCCCAGGACTAGCCACTTAGGTCGTTTAGACAGGGAGAAGATAAGTGCCATGTAAACTGTGCCAATATTCTCTGCATAACAATAAAACAGCAATGAATGCAAGAAAGGTCAATGTTTAAATCTATGTTCATCACGCTTAAAAGGATAAAAAAGAAAAAACATTTATAATAGCACTTTAGTTCTCATTCTGACTGCAATTATAATACACTCATGAGATACTATCCTGTTTTAACATGAAATACCCAAATCACCATCACTTTTTATTTTGCTTAATGATGGGCTTATATTCTGTTTCTCACATTATCTGTTGGAAATATAAAATTGACAAAGTGAATGCCACTCCAGTGTCAAAATGACAATTTGGAAACTCTAGGTTGGAGTCATGCCAATAACAAAGGTTGACATCAGTATGACTGATTCCTGCAGATATACTGTAAATGGCTTTTATGCACATTAAAATAAAAGTCATGTTATTGATAATACAAAAAAATAAATAAGTGATAACAAAAGTTTTTTCTGACTATCCATTTTTTTCTGACTATCCATTTTTTCTCATGCGGCGAATTTTTTTCTAACCACTTGAACATACACCACATCGGAATCAAAACGTCCAAAACCATATGTGTAAACTTAGTCATCTTAGTCATATGTGTATTAAATAGATTCCCTAGCACTTTGTGTGACTTACAGATTGTTTTATGTTGTTCTGTCGTCTATGTTTGTTTTATAGAGAATCTGTTGTTTAGATCTTCTCTGGTTTGTTCAAAATGTGGTCTTTGATTTTGAACTTAAATCATGGACGTTCCCATTGAGCTGTCTCGGGTCTAGACAGACCTAGACAGTTAACAATACCAATCATGTTTATGTTGAATATCTCAATATATTACACATTTCAGCTTGTATAAATGTTTTTCTTTTTTCTTTTCTTTAAACATTTTCACAAAAAAATTACTCCTTTAGGAGCACAAAAAGGTCACAGACAGTAGTGTCAAGCAGTGCCTTGAAAATTACCCTAAAATATTTATGACTCACTCAATATCATTGTGAATTTCCTTGTAAGCTTTACATAATAATAATAATAATAATAATAATAATAATAATAATAATAATAATAATACCATAAATCACATCTTATATATTTAACATTTAGATATTCTTTGTTACTTTAATGACATTGAGGTGACTTTAGTGAACATATTCCCACAGTGACCAACACAAAATATAATACCATCTCATTAAGCAGGCAGGAATGAAGCTCAAATCATCTTTTGACCAGCACATAAGCCAGAGCACTAAAATTATGTTCTCTTTAATCAATTACAGTCACCTTTGGAGTCATACATCTGGCAGGAACGTGACAGGAACAGATAAAGGACAATATTCCTCCTGATTGAGACAAAGTTAATCGTAGCAGTGAGGCTGTGGCAGGCATTTCCGAGAATGTCATGCCTTCAATAGATTTACATATGAATTAAGCAAAGCAGATACAGTTGGCACCTACTCTTGTGCAAAGACATCACTCAGGTTGTATGAGATTTATTAAAATAAGATCACAGCTAAAATCCCCTAAAGAGAGTTACATGTGTGACAGGTAAATGATGGTCTTCATAAAATTTTATAGTATTGCAATGAAACAACATAAATCTGGTTTAAAGACACTGAGTCTTCTTTGTATTCTAAGTAGATATTACTTTGGGGGAAACTGAAGAGAACTGAATCTGTATATACTGTATATATCATTACAAACACTCTAGGCTTTGTTAAATAAATACATCATATCAGCAAACAATCCCAGTGAATTTGTGATGCACTGGTCTTGTCATAGGGACATAATACAAGGAAAATGATGCTCAACTTTATAGCATTTCTTATTTGTTAACTGTAACAAATGTTCAGCAGTGATACTGTATATAATCATGTATTTTGAATGCTGATTTAATTATTTGTTTTTATTCACCTATGTTTACTGTATTCCATCCATCCATCTAGGAATCTGTAGTCCAACTAGGGGCCACGGAGGCCAATAGTGATTATCTTTTGTATTTATTATCGACCATGTTGAACCTCTGGTTGACATTCACATGCGCATTCACATACTACAGGCAATTTGGGAATGTCAATTAAACTAACCTGGATGTCTTTGTACTGTGAGAGAAAACATGCAAACCTCATGAACACAGACCTCAAGGCGAGAATCAAAACCAAACCCTGGAGATGCAAGGCAACAGTGCTAACCACTAGTCCACATTGTCGCTATTTATTACATTATGCAATATCTACATTTTGACTTTTAGCTCTATATTTTTGTCTTCTAAATAATATATCTACTTTTATGGAAAGGTTAGTTTACTAGTGTATTTTCATAAATCAGTGCTGCAGGTTCAGTGTTCGGATATTACCTCAGGTCTGAATGCATGAGTCTGGTGGGTTTCCTCTGGGTTCTGGTTTCCTCTTACAGCCCAAAGACATGTGGTGTGGGCTGACTGGCATTTCCAATGTGCCTGCTGTATGTGATTGTGTGTATGCTAGTATCCCATTCAGATGCCCTGAGTACCCTTGGATTAGCTCTAGTCCCCCTGTAACCCTACAGAAATAAATGCTGAGCGTTTTAAAACATTAAAATAACACCCAAGATAGCTACAAGTGCAAAAATCCTAAAGGATGATAATCCTCACATCAAGCTTGTCAGCTCACATAGCGTAGAACAAAATTAGGGTATACTATTCAAGATATCTTCTAAGATTGTGTTCTCCAAACCATCTACACACTTAATATCCTTTTCAGCTGACACCATTATACAACATCATCCATTTTTTTCTCATTTGAGTCTTTTCTGCATTGTAGTAAAAAAAAAATGTTCCAAAATTTACATTCAGTGCAAGTGTACAGTACATCAAGTGATGTTTTACAGGAAGTTGACAAGTCATGAAACACTTACTTACTCCCTCGGTTGCTCGTGACAACAACTGTGAAAGAGTTATGTTCAGCAGATAGATTCCTGCTTGTTTGGTTAATTTAGCTTTGTTTCACGAAAAAAAATATAATTTTCTCTTGAAATTTTTATTTAAATAGAAATTTAATAGTTTTAAAAATGTACTAGAAATAGTACATTTCAGTGCCAAAATGGATGGTTATAGAATGTGGAATAATCAGAAGGGGTGAATATATGAGGTGCCTATATTATCAGGGCAGTTAGTTAGCTGGCAAGTAATTAGTAACCCAATATGATTCTGTACATAGTTCAACTAAAACACCTAATGCTAATGTGGAGATTATATTAAATTTATTTTAGAAAACAGAATGGCAGCGCACATGACTCTAAACTCTACACTCTCAATCTATGACTTACTGTAACTCAATATCTGTTTTTTTTTTCTTATTCTTCTTTTATAGCATAACCTTACTTACCTAAAGGAAAACAAGCATAGCTGCCTGAGTACATAGGTAAAAGCTTTTTTTTAATTAATACTAGTTAGTAGGTACACACGATAAAAAATCCAGTTACTCTCACAACATTTAAAGCATAACATTAAGCTTGTACTGTGATCTTTACTCATTTATTGGTAAAGCATGGATGCTAATGACATCGTGCAGCCTCATCAGCTGTGACACCTGAGAATGATGTTAATGTTTGTGAGTCCTGTACATGGGGGATTTTCAAGGCTGTCTCCCTTGGAAACACATTCATCTTATTGAGAGAACTGGCTAAAAGGATATGCTGATAATAGGGATCAGGAAAAGGAAAATTGAAATTAAAATAAGGGACACTGGCTCCTTCTGCTGTGCTAAGCTTTGCTTGCTAATTATTAGAGTCACCAATTCATAAAAGATTAGGAAAGACAGAAACAGAAACTAGTTTTAAGATTTACTCAAAAAAAAAAAAAAATAGGTAGTTTTCACCCAATATTCCTGCTTGCGATTTGCATGCCAAGAGAGCTCTTGTATGTGACAAAGATAATGTAAAACTAAACCAGGCACCATATTGGTTGGCAATCTGTATGCGGTTTTATAACGCAGGGTAGGTGCTGTGTATGTAAAAAGAATAAACATTTTCGGTTAGCAGGCATCCAGTGGGGAGATGAGGCTAATCCTGGTCAAAAATTAGCCCTCGTTGGTGATCATTGTCACTGGTGTATTGAGCATTTTGTCTTAGGTAGTATGTGTAACTACCTGATGGTGTTTAGTAACATTTTACACAAATACAGTATATACAATATCCAATACTGGTTTGAGGTTTGCCTGCTTATTATATGCAGGAGTTTAATTGCGCCCAGTCTGTTATTTTCTTTAGTGTTATTAAGCCTCTCTGGGTTCTCAGTTAGCATTTGCTATACTTTAATGTTAAATCACTATTTCCCTAAAGCATAAATAATTTTTTTCTGATCCAAGTTTCGGCGGCACAGTTGTGTAGTGGTTAGCACTGTCGCCTTGTACCTCCAGGGTCCGGGTTCAATTCCCAGCCAGGTTTGATTCCTGTCTCTGTGTGCGTGGAGTTTGCATGTTCGCTCCGTGCTTGGTGGGTTACCTTTGGGTACTCCGGTTTCCTCCAACAGTCCAAAGACATGTAGGTTAAGTTAATTGGCATTCCCAACTGTTAGGTTTTAAATGAAGAAGTAGTGTGTCCGAGTAGTTTTAAGTTAAGAGAAGAAGAGTTTAACTTGTTGTGTCCGCTACAACTTGATACACTTACCGGTCCTGGTCCGATCGACCGGGAGAGACAAACCTACACACACGCAGGCATGTTGTCTGAAGATCTAGTTTATTCAAGGAGAGCACATTTAAACGTTGCTACGTCCTGAACATCAAAAGAACCAGTCATTCACATGTCAGTGATAGAGAGACCCGGAGACAGACAGGAGAGAGGAAATACATTTGCATTCTCCTGATTAAGCAAAAGGGTTCTAGCAGACAAGAGGCATTTGGATATAAACTCGTCTGGATACAGGATATAGAAGGTGTTACCACAGAAGGCGTAAGAAAGCACAGTGAGGGGTCTGTTCTTAGGGCACAGGAATATGAACTGATTAGATTACAATGTCTTACAATATTATAAAACCTTACACCAACTTAGTGTGTGTGCCCTCCGATGGATTGGCACCCTGTCCCTGCATGTCTTTGGACTTTGGGAGGAAACCGGAGTACCCAAAGGTAACCCACCAAGCACGGGGCGAACTCCATGCACACAGACCTCAAGGCGGTTGTTAATATCAGTTGCCAGTTGTTTATACCAGATTGTAAACTATGTAGTTATTCTGCTTAAACAATGTATTGATTTTTCTAAATGATAGTTTAACATTAAATCTTACCTGATAACTGCTAATATCAACAATTTGTAAATCTGCACACACTATCCTACCTGTAAATAACAGTGGGAGGAGGATAAAAATTTGGTAATATGCATTGACTGAAGTTAATATACGCCCTTATCTTGTCTCTCATAATGTGGTCAGTAAAATCCATGGGGGATCATTAATCATCATTATTTGGCTTGGGTGGTATTATCTGTGGTGGGAATGATTGCCTGATAAAATGATGAATGTTTTGATTTTGGATCACATGACTGGAGGAGCTCTATATGCTGGATTATAGAGCCAAATGTAAGAGCTGCTTTAGGGATTGTTAGGTCTTCGGATATTTGTGTGAACTTTCCCAGGCCTCTATGTCTATGAACCAACCCCCTATTGCGCTTCCTCATTTCTTACAAGGTACTACTTTCTACAGCCTACTACATGTCTAGATGAGTATACATACACACAGCTTGGGTTCGCTGGAACCCTTGCTATGTGCTAATGTGTTTCCTATCATCTTTCTGTCTCCAGGTCTCTCTATTGTGCATATTAATGACGTTTAATCTTTTGATGTGCCGGACGTACGTGACAGCGCACCAGACCAAAAACATGAATATGCTCTCTTTTCTGATAATAAATAAATAAATTCAGACACATCATGTATGCATGGGTTTGTCCCTCTTCCGGTTGGAAACGCAGACCGGTTGGCGCACCTAGGTGTCACAGATGAATCAAACAAGAATTCTTCCCTTATTTAATTTTTAGACTTAGAGGTCATCTCTTTTTCCATATTGGTTGGTATTTAAACCTAACTTCTAATTTGTTGCATCGGAAGTAAAAAAATATATAATATAAGAGTGAATGCAGAAAAAGAGCAAAACCAGTGGATTAATAAATCCCTTTAAAAATAAACAGTTTTGGCTCTGTCCTCTCAATTTTGTCTTTTTTCTTCCAGTGACAAACTCTGCCAAGGCCAGATATCATATTAGAATTTTCCTTTGATTCTTAATTTTTAAGTCTTTGTCATGCCGTCTAATCAGTACAAGACATCCTTTCTGACTTGAATCTTATCAAACACCGAAAGCTTTCAGCACAGCTATGTATAAAAACAAACCAGAACTAATTATTAGCAGAATTTAACCACAAGCAATCAGTAATTACAGACACAGAGTGTATAGACATACGAGCATTCTATTTTATTGAATATTAATGCGGAGAGCTAAAACAAAGCTTTTAAACCATGACATGCAGCCAAGACTGCATTTTTACATGGTAACTACTGAGTTTAATTTGTTTATCCACTTCAGCATAGCTGATGCTGTTAGATGATTCCATTGACTTTAATCAACAGTATCTCCTCCAGGGATAACAATGCTCTCTGTAGAGCAGTTACCATCCTTCACATGTAGCTCGCTGATTTAACAGAATGTCAAGACTTCCTCACTTCTAAAAAGTTCATCAGATTGAAAAAGAAACACATAAAATAATGTATGATTAATAATTAATAAGTGCCACAGCAAGACCCATCTAAACCCTTTGCTTCTTAATAATTAATTCCTGCAATTAGGCAACTTAGTGTGAGCTGAGTGTAAGAGCCCATGCAATATTCATAACAATTCATATGCAGTATATTCCTTATGGAGGATATTCTATCCACAGCAGGATTCAATATAAGGACATTTTTATTTGGTTTATAACACTGTTTCATTTCCTCAAAACAGTGGGTGGGAGGCTTTCTGTGTCCTCTATGTGTACAGTGACATATTATGCCTCTGATGTAATTTCTGAGCAGTAATGGAAAATGCATTTTGATGAATTTTAAAGTGTGTGATATGCAACAAAAGGAAAACATTGTAGAAGGTTGATCATAAAGTCTATGAGGAGGAGAAACAAAATGGGGGGAAATGGGGATGGCTTAGTCTATGCGTTTTGTGTGATAAATTATACATTATGTTCATCCCAGGCTGGTGATGGTGAAGTTGTTGATGGAGTATAGAGAAAATGTGGCTACACTGCTACTGTGGACACACACTCACACATTCACACAAAGGTTTGGCTTTCATCTTCAGACGTGATTCAAAACTGGCTGTGAACAGAACAAACTGGCTTTCAAAGCTGATATGTAACTGGGCAGTGACATCTTCACACGGCATATAATGAGAGCAGCTGCTGAAATTATATACAGACAGTCAGGAAGGTAAGTACTGTATGGATGATTCTAAGGGCCCCTGAGTGATGGGGCTCTCAACAATGCAATAGCAATTAAAATTGGTTGAAGTTGTATATTAGGTTTGTATATTAGGTTTTCAAGGGGCCCTGAATCTCTGGTGCCCCTTCAGACAGTCCAGTTTAATCAATAAGTTAGGGCACATGCAGTACTTCATGCAGTGTTTCTAGAACATTCTCTCTATGTCCGAGGCTTTGGGGAGCACGCCCAAAGTCTTTTAATCAGCTCCTCCAAGTCCATTTTTTTTCTCACGTTTTTTAATGCATTTTAGAGATTTTATGCAGTTTAAAAATGAAGTTGGATGATTGCCAGGTAGAATTTGCCTTTAGACATCATTTGAGCTTTTTTCATATGGTATACCACATGATATTCTAATGTTTCTGTTGTCTATAAACAAACATTAATTCATTCGATGATTTTAATTGTGGACAAACAGGGAGGAAGCCACATTACTGTAGATTTGGAGGACATGCAAAGCTCATGGTCAAAACCCAGGGCCTCAGCGGTCCTTTTAACTTGAATGCTTATTCTGCTTTTCTTTCAAATTAATAAAGGTTAATTAAGCAATGACTGTAACATCAAATGTTGTTCTAGTGAAACTAAAATTATTAGATTGTTGGGGTCATACAATAAATGAATCAAAGACAATCAAAGCTTTAAATATAATCAGGGGTTAAGTTGTACTGATCAAACATCTAAACGCCTCGGTTTCATTGGTGGACTGCATATTAAAAGTCTTATTTTCATAGCACACAACTGACAAATGAATATTTTAGCGACTACTCAGAAGAGTCATAAACATAACAGCCTAACAGCTATAAATCATGTAGCGTCCTCTTTCACCAATGTTAAGAAGGGCAATTCATCATATGCTCACTTAATGAGAAAATCATTAAACATCACACTACAGCAGAAACACCATAACACCTGATATACGCAGTTGTAATCTGATATGCATGGCTGTAAAAGTATTACCACATGACATTTTAGATTTCATATGTTGTGCAAGCTCCTCTGTCTAGCAGTCATAACACAAAAGATGATTGGTAACCAAATTGGCTAGAATGCCTGGCAGAATGAAAAAAAGAAAAGGGGCGAAAAAGAAAATGCACACTCTAAGAATTCATTCAATCACCTTTAGCTTTGAGTACACAAAGTGTAATCAAGTGTAGAGAACACATTGTTGTGGCCAGGTTCATGTGAGAGAATGATTTCTTATGCTCTCAGAACCACTCTTTCACAATTTGAATCCTGGAACATGCCTGTGCAATCAGGGAAGAAAAATTCCATTGATGTGGTAAACTGGTCATTCAGTACATTCAGGTCACCAGCTGACTTCATTTTATTTGCCAGATAACGTTGCTGAGCCTAAACCTGACCAACTGAAGATCATAACACTGACTCCAGAGGTCTGTACAGTGGGCACTACTGTATACATGATGGTTGCATTACTTCGTGCGATTCTCTTCTTAACCTGATGCGGAGATCACATTGGTTTAGGGTCTATCTGAACTCCACTCTAACAAGTCCAAAGTAATTGACATGCATCAGTCTGGAAAGGGTTATCCAGGCTGGTTAGGCTCATCTGACATTTGCCAAGAACTATCTTGATTATCTCCAAGACTTTTGGGCAAATATTCTATAAAATGATGAGACAAAAGTTGGGCTTTTTGGAAGGTGTGCATCCCATTACATTGGGTATAAATCTAACACAGCATTTCATAAAAAGAACAGCATACAAACAGTCAAACATGGTGGTGGTAGTGTGATGGTCTGGGACTGCTTTGCAGCTTTAGGACCTGGACAAATTAAGATTATTGATGGAACTATGAATTCTGTAGTCTACCACAAAATCCTGAAGGAGAATGTCTGGCCATCAGTTTGTGACCTCAAGCTCAAGCGCAACTGGAAAACAATAATCCAAACACGGACAAGTACGGACTTGAATCCAAGTGAGATCTTTAAACAGACCGTCCATGCTGGAAAACCCTCCAATGTGGCTGAATTAAAACAATTCTGCAAAGAAGAGTGGGCCAAAATTCCACCACATCAATGTGAAAAACTCATATCGCAAACGCTTTTATCGCAGTTGTTGGAGGAATTACTCTTTTGCACAGGGTCAGGCAGGTTTGGACAGATTTTTCCCCTTAATAAATAAAAACATCATTTAAAAACTTGCACTTTGTATTTACTAAGCTTGTCATTGTGTAATGTTTAATTTAGTTTGATCTAAATCATTTAAGTGTGACAAATGAAAAAATAAATCTGGAAGGGGTTAAATACAGCCTCACAAATTTAGAAAAATGCATATGGTATACAAGCTAATGAACCGAGCCGTACCAAACGCCAGCTGAGCATACGTCCGGTTGCACATATGTCTGGGAGCCATTCAAAACATCAGTGAGTGGAAAGTCATGCAAAGCGAGTTAACATAATTTTGTGTTTTTGCATTTTAGTAAAGAAGTAAACGAGGATGGTAGCAAGAAGAAAATGATATGGTTTTTAAAGTAGCTGATGCCAAAAGAAATCATAAATTAAATTGGGTGGCTGAAACAGATTATTTGCATTTACATTATTTCCTATAGCAAAATGCGTTTTGCAACATGACTTTTAGCCTTAAGAACTTGCCTATGGAAGGATTAAATTTGTTTGCCAAGGTACCAGTGTACTTTTTTACGCCACTATTCATATACCTGTCCAGTGATCCTTCTTATTGTAAGAGAAGGCTGGCATACTGTGTTCTCACAATGCTTATTTCTTTCAAATGTCTAGTTTTACATTAAACAGTATTTATGATATATGAGATGAATGATGAATGTAATCTCAGTACATGGCTTATGATATATCCCCCTAAAATGACTAAGCTAACAAACCAGACCTTCATGCTGTACACTTTTCTCAAAATATTTATTACACAATAATAGTAAAATACCCAGGATACAAAGTAATGCCATGTTAAATACACAATCACAGCAGGGCTCTCAATAGTCAGGAGCTAAGTCTACAAATTGCATGCTTCAACCCTTCCAGGTGCGTGACAGCCACAAAGTCCATCTAATCCAGCTAAAATACCAGACAGGATGAGACAAATATGGCTAATGGCAGTTCTGAAATGCAAAAATGAGGCAAGATATTGCAGCATGCTGGGAGCCTTATACGATTCTTATATGAGTGGCAACGTCCATTCGAGAGAGCGGAACTGCCTCACTTATACTACCCTGTGGAATTCAGCATGGACAATAGCCATGGGCAGAGCTAATAACCTTCTTTTCTATACACAGTTGTAACCTATTAGGAATAAATTGCTAATACAAGATGCAAGGCACAAAGCTTAGCAGTGGTTTGCACCGTCATACAGGGGAACAGGTCTATTAGTAATGAGATCCGAGCTAGGAAATTCACTTTAATGAAGCAATCCACAATTTCTCAATGGTGTGTCATTATATGAAATGGATAGTCAGGCAAAACAGGAGATATGTTAATATAGCTACACATTTCAGGCACAAGAAAAAAAAAAGTACTATTAATGCGCAGACTGATGCATCTGGGTGAATTTAACACGAACAGTAGTGATTCAAAATGTACTAGATGGTATCTATAATGAATGGAAGCTCTCTTACAATTTACCTATTACTGTAGATAAGGCTTTAGAGACATGCAAAGGTAGTGTAGGCTTTAGAGCTAGATTTGTTCATTTATTTATTTAGGAGGCTTGATCCTACTCTTAATAATCTTAGACATCCGTTACCATATTCCATACAGCTTAAAAAGACATTTCACTTCTACTGATTTACAAACATAAAGCAAAATGAAAACCTAATCACGTTTCCAATCAGCGTGTTCCTCATTCAGTGAACTTGTCAAGTTCAAATTTAAAAGCAGCTTTCATGAAAAATTTTAACTATGATACAAATCACTACATTGTGTTCGCTAAATACCCTTTTGCCTTTTTAATGCTTAGCCTTTGTAATGCCTTTCTTACAGTATATAAATCATAGGCTGTTAATGCTCTAATATGTTTTAGCTTATATGTAAAGTAAGAAGGTCTGTTCTTCACCATCATATAAGAAGTGAACATTTCTGCCGTGTTTAGATTAGGAATGTTGGAGAGACTTGAGCTGAGTGAAAAACCCTTGCAGCTTATCAAGGGAGAGCATATAGCTTAAGTGTCTTTGAAACATGAAGCATGGATAGATGGGCTACAGTGTCCTAAGTGGTTCAATGGTCCATTGAGGAAATCTGTACATCTCAGTCTGATTAATGACTATCCTTTTCTTAATAAACAGTAATTGAATGGTAGAAGTCGTATCTACTTTGTGTGGGTGGGGGATGAGTGGGTCCACCCCTCTCGGGGGTTGATTATAGTTGACCTTGTGTGTAAAATAGCTAGCCTAAGCTGGGCAACTGTAGTCAGAAAAAAGGGAAAAAGATAAATGAGTAGATATTGTATTTGCACAGAAAACAACGATCGATGGGGTAATCAATATGTATTTGATTTTTTTATCGCAAACCTCTATGAAGGAGAATGGTGATTGATCAAACATGAGTGGACACATTGACATATCTAACAATATTAATTAAGAATTAATTAACTGTTTAGGTGACTGATAAATCCACTAGTACATTTACTACCATTACTCGCCTCTCTCTCTTTCTCTCTCTCTCTCTTACACAAGACAGAAAAAAAATTTTAAATGTTGTTATATTATGGCTTTACACATCATATATCTATTATAGTAGATTCAAGGAAGGATATAATCATGTTGCAACTGAGGGTGACCTTTTCTTTGAACTACATAACCTGTTCAGATCACGCCTTAATCACATAATTGAAATTTGTCATTAATAAAAAACTAATTAGAAATAGCTGGAAAGCAATACCCTTTAAACTCACTTCAACCATAATGTAATCATTGAACATAGCCAGCTTTCATTCAACAGATGTAAAAGATAAAGAAACAATTTGTGGAATGCCTTTTACTAAGGATGGCAACAACAAAAAAAGAATGTGATGTATTGCAATAGAAAAACATCACAATGGATCTTGCGATATGTAAGGAATTTAACGTGAATTCCTTACACCAGAACCCTTCAAACTGAAAAATATCATTGAAAAATAATGCTGAACGCACAAACATACTGCTAACATTATATATGGGACTTGAGTGATTTTTTATTTATTTATTTATTTATTTATTATTGCGTGCTCTTATTATATTTTTTTATATGCCAAACTTCCTCTCCCTCTCTTGCACACACTCTTGCTCTCTTAACACAGCAGATACAACATGACTTCTAACATGTGACACAAAGTCATCTAATCACAGACTAAAGGACGTTTTGATTGGTTGTTTTAGATAATACAGTACATCATGCAGCCATGCACATGCACACACACACACACACACACACACACACAGAACAGTATACTGCAATTAGGCAGCGCTTCCTTACCAGGTGATTTAATCCAGGTGAAATCACCATGGGGATTGGGAAGTTCGTTTGCAGTGGAGAATGCAGGATTCAAAAACACCTCTAGACCTACAGAGTTCGCATGATCATACATTACATCTAATTAAAATAAATTACTCACTCATCGTCACTTTATCCTGTATTCATGGTCAAGGGGGGCCTGGAGCCTATCCCAGGTCTGAGCCGTGAGGCCTGAGGCGTCTTAGGGCATGAGGCGGATGCCCTGGACAGGGTGCCAATCCATCGCAGGGCACACACACACTATGGGCAATTTGGGAATGCCAATTAACTTAATCTGCATGTCTTTCGACGGTGGGAGGAAACCCACCAAGCACGGGGAGAACATACAAACTCCATGCACACAGAGACAGAAATACAGTAGTTCTTGGCCGGGAATCGAACCCAGACTCTGGAGTTGCAAGGCGACAATACACCACCGTACCTGCCTTAAAACAAGTTTTTTTATTTATTATTATTATAAAATCACATGTTTTCAAGAAATATTTGCTGCATTCTGTATACAGTTGTTTTTATATATTCAGTCAAACCAAAAATAAAACTCAGGTATTCTGCAGTCATACATTACTGTCACTGATCTTTTATTTGTATTGTATCATGATTGTGTTCACAAGCACCATACAGTATGTATCATGTATCAACTTTGTATAGAGAAAAAAGCCCATCCATGTTACTTACTAACAGAATAATAAGTGGTACCATTAAGTAATTGAATGTCCATTCTGAGATACTTATGTGTTCTGCTGCTGAATTAAATGAATGCGCAGGGGTACAAGTGTTATTAATAAAAACGGTCACTAACTGTATCAAAAAGTTATAACTTTATGTTTCTAGGGCTTGCATATTTGTTATAACAGATTTGTATGTGATTAATATAAGCAGATATATTGCCCATGCAAATTTATTTGAAGCTATATATATAGAGAGAGCACTGTTCTACAAAGCATCAGAAGCGAATATATTAGGCAAGCAATAATTCACAAAGACGCCACACTAATGTCACAATGTACAGATTACTGCCATCCAAATAACATAGATCAATTCACAAAGTATAGTCACAGATGTTGGATAATAAAAATAGTTTGAAAGGCAGAAAATATTGTTCAGCCAATCCGTGTGCATGGGGAATACATGCTTTCAACAAGAGAATATTTATTAAACATTGCAGAATGCCAGACAAACACATGTAATGGTTATTATTCCACATCCCCTGTGTGTGCGCCCTACTTGATTAGTACTTCCATGTCTTTAGTGGATTGAATGAGTGTGACCACTACAGGCCAACCCCATCTGCCACTAAATCAAATATTGTTTTGAGCCACAATGATGAGTCTGCCAATTAGCTGCGTAAGGAGTGAAGGGAATTGCCACTATTATACCCTTGCCATTCAGCAGATCTATAGCACCTCTGTTTCAGACATCTGCATGTGTGACTCAATGTGATAAGTAATGCATATGACTATTGATGAGGCCTTTAACAAGGTAATAACCATAGTCCCTAGTCAATAATTATTTCAATATGAATATCTTTATTATGAAAACGCAGACCTCAGCAAAAATTACCAACCAAAACAATACCCAGTAGTGCAATTGTCTTTGTCTGGAATTATAGTTTTCATTAAACAGAATGCTACATGTTATTGATTGTTTAAATAAGACTCAATATGCCCCTCTATTTCAATGTGGTGTGAAATTACATAGCATTGTAATATTCACTGTTCTGTATATTTATTAATGTTACAATATTCATCCCATTAAAATATACTGGAAAAAAATATCAGACCAGAATAGCTGTAGAACCAAAAATCCCATACTGTAAATACAGCAGAGTATGAACGGCTGTAAGAAGATTTTATTTAGCACTATACACACTAGCAAAAACATAACCACTCCAGAAAATGTAATGTAATCCCATGCCTTGTGCTCTACTTCTGACCCAAACTTGGCTCTGAGGTGAGCACCTTTTTCTGTCTTGCCTGCAGCAGTAGACGTCTCATGTCCGTCAACAAAGACAGAGACGTTTCACTCAGCAGGACTTTAAAGCTGTATTTTAGTCCTGAATGATAAAACATCAGTTTGAACCGCAGTAGGATCCTAGAACACTTTAAACCTATTGTATGTCGTGTTTATCTTAAACAAGCTGTATTAGATGTTCTTAAAATATCTACACTTTTGGCATGATCTTAGGAGTGTCATCTTCACCAGACCCTCTGAGGAAGACATGAATATATATTTCTTTTAAAAAAAATTATATAATAATAGTCCTATTGCTTTTATTCAGTCACCTTGGCTTTCAAACATGATAAAAAGAAACATACAGTATGATTAATACAAAATTCAGTTTGAATATTTTGCATAAAATCAAAAAAGTGTAGTGTTCATCATCCTCAATTGATCTTGATGTTCACAACCTCTCTGACCTCATATATACTGACTACTTTCTTCCTTTTGTCTTTGGCTACAGAAGATGTTGTCCTCTGAGGAGGATAATTAATCACAGTTACATTTGTGTCTACGGATTCTACCATTCTATGCTATCTCACCTTCTTTTTCCTGCAGAGGTAAATGTGATCAATGCCCCTGTCAAACTGAATATTTGTTTAGGACCTAAACAAGGAGAGTGGCTATTGAAACATTTGTTTCCCTGATGATGCTTTGCGAAGTTCATTTGAAAGTCAATGTCCAAGATGTCATTCTATATTTTCTGAAAGGCTGATATTTAAGACTAAGATGTCTGTTAAAAAAAAGAAAGATGATTTACTGAATAAATGCTGTAAGAAGATCCAATTGATTTAATTTACTAGAGAAAAGGCTAAACTGACAAAATATCTTTATGAGTACAGGTAGGTCTGTATATACTGTATTATAGCAACCCTTGTCTGTATTGCTTCAGAATTGGCATACCAACATGGCAAACTCTGTCACAGCCTACCCTATTCTACAATGATCAGCCGTAACTTTAAACCCCGTAACATTAAAACCACCTAGGTTTAAGGTTCCCCATGTGCCCCCTATGTGGATTTGGCCCCTCTGAGAGGGGGTCCATTGGACCACTGGCAGTGTGCTCTGGTGTCTGGCACCAGGACTTTCTTTGGGTGGGATCAGTGGGTCAGGTTTGCTTCTCCATAATCTATGAATGCTTAATTGGATTGGGATCTGGGGAATTGAAAGCCAGATCAACAACCTTGAACACTTTGCCTGTTAAGCCCCATATGTGTCAGGCTGTGATTCTGATACCTTTCTGTCAGGACCAGTGTGGACTATTTTTTATGTTTTGTGATGCATTGGTTTTTCTATGAGATTGGGATGGCCTTTGGTCCCTACGGGCATGGATGAGCCTTGGGTGCCAATTATCCTGTCCCCAGTTTACTGGCATGTAATTGATAAATCAATTATATTAATTGTAATTGTTATTCAATTCACCTGTCAGTGGTAATAAAGTTATGGCTGATCGGTGCATGTAAGACCTTCATGGCATCTCAGTCATTACAACAATGTATTCCCTCACAGTTTTTGTGGCATCGAAGTTGCATTGTAAAAAATAATCTCCAATAAAAATCAAAGCTATGTTTAATAGTAAAATTAAGAGCATTTGCATATGCACAATGCAACAAGAAGTCTCAGGATTGGGACTAAACAGTTGTGTAGCTGAGTCAGAAAACCACTTTGCTAGGGTGCATGAAATTTTGACTTTTTCAGCAACTGAAAAAGGTCATGTTGGCATGAGTCCAGATCCAAGCCATTCCAGAGCAAGGGGTGCAAATCAGTGTAAGAAGACCTGGGTTAGCTTCAGTTACTCAGGTCTACACTCACATAAAATTACATCAGCTGACTATCTGAATGTATTGAATGACCAGGTTATCCCATTGATGTGTTTCTTTCTGTCCTGATAGCACAAGCATATTCCAGGACAACAATGACGAGATTAATTAGGCACAAATTGTAAAAGTGTTTTTTGGAGCACAATGAATCAATTTCATCCAGGAACTGGCCACAATTAGAATGAAATTATGTTGAAATAATGTCATGGTGAATGTGCACCATAATCAAAGATAAAGGAAAGACACATACCTTTTTTTGTATGGGCAGTGAACATAATAAAAATGCAAAACATGCACCCTTGACAGTCTCAGCACAGCCACAAAGAAAAGTATAGATTGGTAACTTTATTTGCATTCACTTCACATTGGATAGTTGATTTTTTTTTTCCTGAAAACTACATTCTTCACTGCTCCTGACATTCAAAGGTAAGACAATCTCTTCTAATGACAGGCTGCCAGGAGATACACTCCTCTTGCTATTGGTAACGTCAACAGCACTCACAAACATGGCATACTTTATTACCCCTCTTCAGCAACTGCTGTACTTAACAAGAAGCCATTGCTTTGCTTTTTTTTTTTTCTTTCACTTTGTGCCATTAGTGATGGCATTATGAGTATGCGTTGCCACATGGGATGATCATGTGTCCTGAGCATGAGCTACAGTCTAGAAAGGAGCGCTTTTATAAGCCTTACTGCAGACATCCCTGCTGGCACTAATGTGAGCTTGGGGTGGTCGAGGGAAATTCAACTCCATCACCAGGACTGCTGGCTCCGCTCTTATGCGTGAAATGATGGCAGGTTTGAAGCGGCTGCAATTACACACTGAATGACCTCATAGGATTTAGTGAGGTGATGCAAAGAAATGCTCATGAAATTTTCTGTATGTCATTAGTGCTGTCACAGATCAAACTACTGCTAGGTAATTTCTTTAAAAATTTCTAGAAAAAAAAGTTGCTTTTCATGCTCTGTAATATCAAAATGTACATATACTGTAAAGGGCCAATGAAGGGAATGTTACACATTTATCAATTAGCTACACAGTTACAATTTATCTTATTGTGTTGTTTGTGCTAATTATTTATGCTCAATTCCGTGAGCAAGTCTTGATTTAGCATTTATCATTTATAAAATAATCCAAAAATACATTATATGCATGATGATTCACACTATTCATGCACCTCACTTCTTACCCTGATGTGCCCTGGAATAGGGTCGATCTAGACTCAGACCACATGACCTATTTCCATTGCTCCAAAGTCGGAATGTTATGCTCCCTAGCAAACTTTCAAAATTTCTATGCCTGTATACTGTATATAGTATCATGATACTCCAGGGTCAGTCAGTTTCCTATTTAACTCCCAAGAGGTTTTTATAGAATAAACATGCAGAAAAACAAGTAGGTTGTTTTGTAGTTTTATCAAATCTTTCCCAAGATCATTCTGTATGGTGTTCCCTGGACTTCTGCCAGAGACTGGACTTCTGCCATTCAAAGTAGAATGTAATTCTATTCTTCATCAGTTATCAATGTTTTTCTTTTTGTTTATTTAATGTTAATCCTGAGGTTTAATCTTGAGGGTACTGTGTGTGAAAGATTGCCAGTTCTTTCCTTGGCTGTGTCGGTTTCCTCCAGGTTTCTGGTTCCGTTCCACCTCTGGAAAACACTCTACTGTAGTTGGTGGACTGCCCCTAGGTTTGAATTAGTGTGTGAATTCCAGGATAGATTCTTCAAAAATGTTCTGTCCACCAGGAAAGTAATTTAGATTAAAAAAGAAAAAGAAAGATAAATATATCTTTATTATCTTTAATTATCTTTATTCATTATATTTGCCCAAGCTAAGAGGTCTGCTTGGCATTCTCCTACCACCAATAAATCACCACCACCACGACCTCGTTTTTATCCTTCTGACTTTATCTCTGTACGCAGCCTGTTGAACTCCGGATCGGTCCCATGTTCAAATCCCAGCATCACCAAGTTACCACTGTTGGGCTCTTGTGCCCTACAGCTCATATGTGTAAATGTCAAATGTTGTTAATTATTGAACAATTCTTTTTATTTCTATACTATATTAATCTGTTTCTTTTGTAGCTTTTTCGTCTTTAATATCGTAAACAGAGCTGCCCCTTAGCTCCAGGCTCCTCAGTTCAATCCTCAGCTTACAGATTGTGTGGATTTTATGTTCTCCCCTCTGCATGTCTGTTGCTCAATTCCTCACAGTTTTTATAGTAGTTCTCCCACTTCTCAAAAACATTTCAGTACTTTAGGTTTCCCCTAGTTGTGAATAAGTTTCTGAATCTGTGTGTATAGCATATTCCCTCCTGGGACCCAGGGTTACCAAAATTAATTTTGGATTCTCCAAAAACATCAAATAGATGACATCTATTTATAATAATGCACTTGTTTAACTTACTTTTATGTTAAGTGCTACATAAATGATTTTTGAGTTTTGCCCAATATATATATTTAATCTTGCAAGACAGGGTTCTATTAAAGATAGAATGTAAGTATAGTACATGTTCTCTCTATATATATATCTCTCTCTCTCTCTCACACACACACACACACACACACACACACACACACACACACACACTTGTACAAATTGAAACACTGAGAGACCTTTCCAAAGTGTACTCTGTACTAAACAAAGCCCTAGATTTTATCTGCAATTTATCAGTTAGTAGCAGGGGAAGATTTTCCAACAAGGGAGCAAAAAATCTAAACTGTCACATTTACATTGTGCAGTAAAAAGTTTTGGGATTTTCGATTTCTGTTGTTTCGCTTTGTCTAGTGTGGAACAGCAGGTCATATCTCAAAGTACAACACTGAAAAAGAGGCAGCCATCAACTGAAGTCCAGAACTTTTAATCATGTTGTGAGTTACTAAGCCACTATTTGTCCATCTCTAATCCAAAGAAAATAAATAATGTCTTTTGGAACTCAAACTGGTTATCCCTCTTTTCCCTTTCTTCATATTTTTTTATTGACCTCAATATTTCACATGTTGAAATTCTTTGTGGCTCCCCGGTGACTGATGTGGTATTGAATTTGTCTGGTTTCAATACATCCTGTGCACAAGCTATCAATCACCAGAGAGTTCAGCAAACTGATCATTTATTAATGAAAAAGAGCAGCCATGAATTTCTAACTGCATTCGTCTAGTCGTCTTATTTATCATACCAGATCAAACAATGGGAGTCAAAACAGACTTAAAAGGGGAGGCGGTTGCAGGGAATAACTTATTCTTAGGCAGACAGTGGAAGGTTATTAATGAAAAGGAAAAGACTAGGGGACTTGAATGAAGAAAGTGAGAGAGCTCAGTAGGGAGAGGAGTTATTGGGGGAATGATGCTTTGACAGCAGGATGCATGTCTGCATTAATGCTCCCACAAAAGGCAATTTCCCTCCAGCTGGCAGTGCATATCCACCATAGGTAGCAAGGTGAGCTGTTTTTGTCCCAAGTGAGGGGAAGGGAAGACTTAATGTATTTTTTCTGCAGTTCGGCTGCTGTTAGTTGCCTCCATAGAGAGGCTGCTCAGGGGCACTTCACTGATCTTCTGCTTCCACTAGAATGCACTCCAGGCTGTGGAGTTTGCAAACCCACTAACACAGGGTCTGGGGAATAGCTGAATATTTGGTTTGCTCTCCACTGGTGGGCAAGAAAGAAATAAAACAACAGTCGGACAGATAATTCAACAGAAATATCAGGCATATCTAAGTTCAACAAAAGTTCATCAAATACTTCCTGATAGAACAATTATAAAGAAAAATAAAATGCAAGATGCTTTGCGATCTTGTGCCAACTCTTTCAGTTCATGGCCCCCTTGATGATGTCGAGTCAGTGAGCCTGTTGCCAACATGCTCTCCTTGTTCCACTGACCATTCCTATCATGAGATCTTTTTTGAGCAAGTTAGTATGCATTATGTGTCCAAAGTAGGACACATCGGCTCCTGGTGATTTCTGCTTCGACTGTAATTACATTTTAGGTTTTACACGATCAAGCACAATCTTTGTTTGTCACTTTTGGCTATGTGCCAAAGCTTTCTCCAGCACCACATTTTAGAAGCTTTAAATTTCCATCAGTCTGCCTTTTTCAGTGTTCTTCTACAGTAACATAGTTGTGACAAGTCTCCACTTGGTCCGGTACTCTTGCAGTTCCAGTCAAAAGTTTGGAAACACCTATTAATTCACAGTTTTTTCTTTATTTTTATTGTTTTCCACAATGTATATTAATACTTTTTTTTTAATAATTATGAAAGAACAAAGAGGGAATTATGTATTCAACAAAAAAAAGTATTAGTTAATGGTTATACTGTTCTTCTAAATAGCCAGTTTTTGATTTGTTGACAGCTTTGCACACTCTTGGCATTCTCTCAGACAGCCTCATGAGGTACAGTAGTCACCTGGAATTGTTTCCCACAATCTTGAAAGAGGTCCCAGTGGTAATATAAACTGGAAAGAGGTCCACAGATGGTTTTCCTGACAGAATTGCACCAGGCGGTGTCTTGTATCATTTCTTTTCCACATTTCTTTTATCATTTCTTCCACGATGTCAGCATCTTAAGATTTGTCCACCTTTGCAGTGAAGTCACCAAAGATGCGTCCTTTTTTGATGTTTGGTCAATTGCTGTTTGGACTTCAGCATAAAACTGCTTGATTTCTTCATCTGATGCATCCAGCGTGGTGTCGAGTGGCTGTCTAGAGGCTTTTCGTGGATGCAGATGGCCATCACTCTGGTAGTGGTGCTGGCCCAATTTACTCAGGCCTGGGATCCGGATATAGTTTGCACTATATAGCTGGTCAAAAAGCATTAGCAATTGCTTTTAAGCTGCTGGTATAGACTGGAAAAACATTAAACCCAAATATTAACAAAATATACAGCACCAGTCAAAAGTTTGGACACAAGTTTGGATTTATTTTCTACATTCTACAACAATACTGGAGATATCAAAACTATGAAATAACACATATGGAATTAGCAATATACAAAAAACAACAGTCATTTTTCGTTTTCTCTCTGGTCCACCTCAATTGAATTTAGATTGGGTGATTGGGGAGGCCAGGTCATCTGACGCAGCGCTCCTTTTTGGACAAATATCTCTTACATAAATTGATGATTCCACTGAGTGCAAACCAGATGTTAGCATGTTATTGCAAACTGCTATTAGTAGCCATGCTGGTTGTGTGCCATCAATTTTGACTAAGTAACCAACAGTGTCACTAGCAAATCTAAGGTGCTGTATGTTGATGATTTCTGAGGCTGGTCATTCTAATACACTTGTCCTATGCAGGAGAGGTCAATCTTGTTTTTTCTTTGCTGGAACAGTCCTGATGAGGGCCAGTCTTATCATAGCATTTAATGGTTTTGGTAACCTCAGGGATACATTCAAAAGTATTGAACATTCACTGACTTTCATTTCTGAAAGCAATGATGGACTGTGTTTTCTCTTCATTTAACTGAGAGTTTCTTGCCATAATATGGATTTGTACAGTAGTTGTATTAGCACTAATAGGGCTATTGGCACAGTGCCCAGCTTTCTTCTGCACAAGACAACTGATGGTCTAAAGCACATTAAGAAGGCAATAAATGCCACAAATTGTCAAACTCTTGACAAGGGCTGTGAATTCAAATACATTCCAGGTAACTACCTTGTGAATCTGATGAGAGAATGCCATGAGAGTGCCAAGCTGTCATCAAAGCTAAATTTCGTTTATTTTGTGAAAAGTCTAAAATAGTAAACATATTCTAGCTGTAAACATACCTTTTTTTGTTTACAACATAAATCCATACATGTTCTTTCATAGTTTGAATGTGTTCAGTATTAATGTACCAAGTTGAAAATAATAAAAAATGAAGAAAAACCACAGAAGGAGAAGGTGTGTCCAAACTTTTTTACTTGCACTGTATAGCTTTGCTTTTATAGACTTTTTCCATGCTCATCATGGTGCTTCATCCTGGCACAACTGTTCTTTTGATCCCAGGACTAGGCTTTCCATCTGAGATTATCTTAGACCCAAGAAAAATGAATTCTTTGAATTCTTTGATTATCTTAGACCCAAGAAAAATGAATTCTTTGATTAATACAAGTTGTATAGGAAAGGAGACAGGATGCAACCCTGCTGGACTCCCTTGCCAATGCTAAACCACTTTGTGTACCATAGACAGTTCTGACAGTTGTTTCTGGATTTGTATACAGTAATTTGTATACAGGCCTCTGGCAGCTTCTTTTGCACAATTGAACTAAAGTGCTGCTGGAAGATCTTCAAAAGAATTTTCCTTACATGGGAGGACTGAACGAATAATTTAAGCAGGCTTTGGTGTTGCCTTTTGTCAGAATTGGGATGAAGACCACAAGCATGTTCTCCAGACTTGTTGGCATAGAGCTATCACTGCCTTTGTTGATACCAGACATAGCAGTTCTGCTGACATTCCATCGATCCTGAAGCTTTGTCTTTTGGCAGATGTTCCATAGAGCAATTTACCTCCTCCCTCTCCAAGTTGTCCAGCTCCAGCATGTGAAATGTTCCGCTGGGCTTGTCGCATGCTGTCTTGTGGGCACACAGTTCTTCCATGTATTTCCTCTACCTTTGTTTGATTTTCTGTTGGTCACTGAGTTCTTTGCAGTCTTTGTATTTTATGTATCCCTGTCTCACAGCAAATGAAGTTCTAAGCCTTTAAATCTGATAGAAGACAGGCTTGGTGCAACCATTTGGTTTCTTGTACAGAACATGCTTTTGGACATGTTTTGGTCAATGATGATGACTTTAATGTCGGTTCTTAGTTTGTCCAGATGCTCTTAAACAAAAGCAAGTTGAATCTGTTTTTTACATTGACTGCATATTAAGGTGGAATATTCTCAATGTTGAATTTCTGCAAAATGTCTCAAATGTCTTTCTTTTGATTTGGCCACAAGCAGTTGATGATCTGAGCCTCAGTCAGCACCAGGGTAAGCTATTACAGCCATAATTAAACTCTTCAATTGTTGCCTTCACAGGCTGTAATTCTTTTTTTAGTTTCTATGCTGACCATTTGGAGACATCCACATATATAAATGGCTCCTGCGTGGCTTAAAACATTTGCACCAGACAGTGTCCTGTATCATTTCTTTTTCCCAGACCACAATGTCAGCATCTTTAGATATGCCCACCTTTGCAGTGAAGTCATCAGTGATGTGTCTTTTTTTATGTTGGGTCAATTGCTGCTTGGATGTCAGCATAAAACTGCTTGATTTCTTCATTTGATGCATCCAGCGTGGTGTCGAGTGGCTGTCTAGACTTTCCATGGATGCAGATGGCCATCACTCTGGTAGTGGTGCTGGCCCAATTTACTCAGGCCTGGGATCCGGATATAGTTTGCACTATATAGCTGGTCAAAAAGCACTAGCAATTGCTTTTAAGCTGCTGGTATAGACTGGAAAAACATTAAACCCAAATATTAACAAAATATACAGCACCAGTCAAAAGTTTGGACACAAGTTTGGATTTATTTTCTACATTCTACAACAATACTGGAGATATCAAAACTATGAAATAACACATATGGAATTAGCAATAAACAACAACAACAGTCAGTTATTTTAGGACACGGGGGTCAGTTGTTCTGGAATAGTTCTTGCAAGAACTGTATTGTCAAGTGCATTTGCAAAACCCATCAAGTACAATGAAGAAACTTGCTTTTATGAATACAATACCAGAAAAGAAAAGGCCAAATCTTACCTCTAAGACAAATTAGTTAATTTAGTTAATTTAAAGTTACCAGCCTCAAAAATCACCCATTAACAGCACCTCAGATTAGAGCCGTTATGAAGGCTTTACAGAGCATAAGTAGCAGACGGTTCAAAGGAGATTGTGGCATATTTTGGATATCTTCAGCACTGTTTTACAATGAATAAACAAATAAAAATCAGAAAAGACAATGGAATTTGAAGGTCAGTCCAAACTTTTGACTGGCTGTGTATTAAGTCATATATCAGTTGATATCAGTTATGTTTATTTGTCAAATTAGCAAATCAATTATTTATTAATTAAGTATTAATATAAAAATATCTTGAATAAATCTATTGTATGTCCCACACATATCAGATAAGAGAACATTTGGAGTATGAAGCTGTAGATTAAACACGGTTTGAGCACTGTAGGCTACATGTGTGCTCCTGTCAAAACTGTCTAATCACTGAGGCCAGACTGACAGAGCTTCAGCAGCAGAGCTACTTTTGGCAGCCTGGATGGTGCAACAGAGTTTACAAATAGTATGCCAACTAGGCCATAGAAAGGTGATCATAAAGGGAGTCAAGGGCACATTTGCTTTTGAGGCATTTGGTTTCCTTCAAGATATGCAAACATGCACACGAACACACAAACATGCACACGAACACACAAACATGCACACGCACACACAAACATGCAGACACGAACACACAAACACACGAACACACACACAAACACACACACACGAACACACACACACGAACACACACACACACACACACACACACAAACATGCAGACACGAACACACAAACACACAAACACACACACGAACACACACACACACACACACACACAAACACACACACTCAAACGCAAACACATGCAAAGCTGTGAGAAATCAATGAAAGAATTCATAATTGCCTTTTGTAATTAAGCTATGTTTACCAATTTTAAGAAAACTATTTTTTTTATATATTCAAATCCTTCCTTTTTTCAAACGTGCTTCAATGTCACAAATCCCTTATTGTTCTGAATCTAGTATTTTTGTATCTCTTTAACACAAATCTGAAATCCTTATATGCAGGAAACGTATATCGCTTACTGCTGGATAAGTAAGGAATTACCTCTGCCTAACCACACTAGCTTGGCAAGAGACAGCCAGATGAGCATCAGAAACAACTGCAAACACAGACTGCTTCTCAAACACAGGAGGCTTATGTTGACATGTCTGAAAAGGACATAGAGTGCTATAGGTTTATACAGTTCACTTGATTTGGCTTGGCCTACATAATAAGAGCTGAAGTCCTTGAACATGTGACAAAGGAAGTTTGGTTTAATCTGATTCGGCGGTACTCTCCGCTCTAGTTTAACTTCCACTAGTTCAATTACTCAAAATTTCCAATGGCAATGTGAAGACACACCATGATGCTGCTGTCATCTACATCCCCAGTAATGCCTTCATCCTGTCATTGCCACGCCGCACTCTAGTGCATCTCAATAAATTGGAATAGCACAGAAATGTTATTTTTGTCATTTAATTCAAAAAGTGAAACTTTCATATGTTCAAGACTAATTATACATGACATGAAATATTTCAAGGCATTTTTGTTTGTTTGTTTGATTGATTTAGATGATAATGGCTTAAAGATGATTAAAATGACAAATCCAGTATCTTCAAATATTAAATATTAGAAGATCAATCAGAAAATGCTTTACAATGCAGAAATGTCTGTAAAGTATGTTTATTTATGCACTCAATGTTTTGGCATTGTGGGCCGGTGCTATGTCCTTCTGGAAATCGCCATAAAACTGGTCAGCAGAAGGTTCTCTAAACATTTCCTATTAGCTGGCTGTTTTGACTGTATGTACGAATATTAATTAACTTAAACTTGAAATTAAGTTAATATTTTGAGGTACTGGATTTCAGATTTTCTTCTAAAATATTTCACTTTACAATAGAATCTAGAATATGTTTGGAAAAAAAAAACTTCCCATAATATTCTAATTTATTGAGCTCCACTATGCACAAGAATGTCCTACACATCATCCAAATATTTATACATCCACACCATTACAAAACCCCCCTAAGAAAAAACACTGGAATCAAGGTACTATGAAGCAGGCAAATCCTGTTAGAAATATTACAGCTAGGTGGCACCATGCTGATAACAGCTCAAGTATTTCTTTAAAACATGACATCATAGGATGATGTAAGGGTCTGGAGAAAGAAAGAAATGCACTGAAGGTGTGATTTGGAAGGGACAGCCAGGAGAAGCAAGAGCTGGGACATTGTCTCCCTCTGGTGGAAGGCAGAGCATCACCAATATTAAAGATGTACAAGATACAATGTACAGAATGCTGCAAGTTCAAACTAACAACAGAATGAACTTGCATATAGTATCACAGGATAGAATATATATACAGTATGACATAGGACACGAGTTGACCGCATGGCAAAATGGACACACATTTAGACACTCCTTCACACCAAGGGGCAATTTTACATAGCCAGTCCACCTGTTTGTTTGTCTGTTTATTCATTTGTTTGTTTGGGAGGGATTAATGAATACAGAGATAACCCACATGGACATGAGGGAGAATAATCACAGAACCAATATCACAAGCTCAGAATCACTGGATCTGTGAGGTGGCAATGCTACCCACTCATCTGTAAAGAGAATATGTTTTAAATTGCATAAAATATCAGAAGAATATAATAGTCAAAATTACAGTTCATTAAACTGTGAATAGGACTATTTCTATTCCGAATGAATACAGGTAAATGCGGGGAGATAATGCAGCTAAACCATTGCGCTTAATGACAATTTAATGAGACATTGATGGCTCTTCCATCTTCATTCCACCAAAGATAATTTGCCACTTTCTCCAAATTATTTCCTCTTCTCAATCAAGTTGATGATGCATGAGAAGTCCATTAAAGAGCAACACCTATGGAGCGACCGCGAGAGCTTTATCACCATTGCATCAAATGGCACACACAATGTATCCATTTTTCATGCTTAGAATAAACAGATGTCACACACCGCTCTATGAAGCAGTCCCAAAACAAACACTGCTGAGGGAGCACTATTTCTCCAACTCCTATTTGTGAGGTCTTATCTTAGTGTGGACTGTCCTAAAGCGGCAAGTGCAAACTTACACCCACAACTCTATCACAAACCAATTTATCCTCATTGTGTGGGAGTGAAGGAGGGTTTCAGTATGCTCCCTTGACAAAAGTGCTCAGCCCGAAAGGCTGGTTGCACTTGATCAAGTGGAGCGCGCTTGGAGCTTTGGGACCGCTGGAAGATATGGAGCCGTGAGGAACTCAATGCCTCCTAGAGACAGTGATTGATGAAGGGAATCTCCCTGTCTGCAAGTCCTACTGCCAGGGATTGGACTGATTGGAGATGTTATTGAGATTCTGTGAGAGCAATATGTCTTTCATCTAAGTGATGCTCCATATACATGAACAGCAAAGAACAGAAATATTGTCAACGCATGCTTTTTCTTCCAATCAGAAGGGTAAAAGTGCACTGAGTGCAGCTCGCACTGAGTGCATTTCTGGTTAGGATGTATTAAGGTAGACTGTTCTAAGCATGATCTGAGTATTATAGCTAAAATCTTTGGAGACTATTCTATATTTCTTTATTATGTTTGTCTTGTACAATTTGTAGGCTTCATCTAAGAATGTCTCCCTTAATATTGGAGTTTCCATTTCTTTCAAGGCTTCTTCCTTGTGGTGTCTCAGGTAGCTTTTTTTCTTCCCGCCATCACCTCTTGCTTGCTCATTAAGGAAACAGATCTACATTTGAATGTCTATTGTTTAAAGTCATTGTTGTTGTTCTCCTTTCAGCTGCTCTCATTAGGGATCATCACAGTGAATTTCCTTTTTTCCTGATATTTGATTTGCCCAGGCTTTACACTGGATGCCCTTCATGATGCGACCCTGCCACTTCATCCAGACTTGAGACTGACAGGCCACCCATGTGGCAACTTAATCAGGGCCACCCACATGGCAGGCAAGTGTCCTACCACTGAACCACCAATCTAGTGTTTTAAGAACTAAGTAAATAAACTTGAATTAAATTGACTTGATCGCTGCTTCCAGTAACCTCTTCACTCACAACTGTCTGCGTAATTGAGTAGCAGCATACAAGAAACATTATTATTATTATTATTATTGCCATCCCCCCCCCCCAAAAAAAACTAACCTTTTTTTACCTTAACCTGTTTATGTAAGGTGTCAATCACTGTAATATACTGTTGCATGTTTTAAGTTTAAAAAGTGATAATTGATCATTATGAATATAATTGTATTATAATAATAATTTGATTAAGATTATAATAGTTATTGGGGCTAGAATCTATAGCTCCAGGTCCTGGTATACCTCTCTCCTGCACACTTTGGTGTTTTTTCTTTATCTCTTATTGTACTGTATGATTGTGCTATGGGATTACATTGTTGTTTGGAAAATAAGAGAAAATTCTCTTAACTCTTACAGCTCCATAATACTGGTTGTTCTCCAGTTCTGGCGCTGCTTATACTGTAACAGTATCCCATCCAACAGACATGTCTTAAAACAGAATTACCAGTCCTGTAAATCTGATTTCAGTTCTATTTAAAATCCTTATGTGAGAGCGAAATGCAAGCATCCTTTCTATGGTCAGCTCCAACATAAAGACTGAACTTTCTCAGTATATTTATTAAACTGATGAGTCTGTATTTGGGAACACCTGGACAGGAGGAACTAGGATGTATTGTTAATACAATGACATCCATCACAAGTCAATTTAGAAATTGTAGACATGATTTAAATGTGATAAATTTCCTAAACACTAACTGAAGGGACCAACATCCCATGATGGGTCGTCTCATATGAACAATTATATATTCAGGGCAAGGATGAAAACAGCAAATGATGGTCTGACTTGGAGATTTTTATTTGTCATGAGAACTACACCTCACTTTTGCCGTAGGGTTGGCTATTAAAATATTTCAACAGGGAGAGACTGAAATTAAAACTCACTCGATGGTGCATGGCTCATTAATGTGTTTCCTCCAGTGTGCCAGGACAATTATTTTGCTGTGAACCACAGGTCAAATCTGTGATGGCGACAAAATGAACAGCTCCCTGCTGAGTGTCCGTTGGACATATTGAGCTGTCATTTATTTAGAGATTTGACATATTTCCACCCCTTTGAAGCTTTAAATGGGCAGGCTTCGTTATTTGTGGTTCAGGTATTAAGCAGCCATAAAGACATGAAAGGTGACCAAGAGTACGACTGAACCTTCATACAGAATCAATCATAATTACAGAGAGACTTATTCCATGCTCAGTTAATCCTGGCCACATAAATTCAGGTAGCAAATCGTAAAAAAAAAAAATAAATAAAATTAAAAAAAAAGTACTCTGAAGCATAAAAAGAATAAGGGCATGTAGAAAACCAATCTACATTTACAACGTCTCATAAGAGACCAGCAGATGATAAACGCCATTGCAAACGACATTTCATGATGTAATAAACAGATGATAAACAACATTACAGACCGCTTTCATTACATGCACTATTATACAGAGATGTTCTAACGAGACAATTATTCGACTTGAGGCTACACAGCATTGTCGTTCTTCAGCTGTACTCCTACAGACACGAAGTCATTCGAGCCCTGCAGTGGTCACACACATACTGTAATAGTAGTTCATTTACAGGAGCATATTGATTTGAGGAAGTCATTTCTGAGTGCCTGCTTAGAAATAATGGTGCACTGAAGACTAAATCATATTGCAACACTGTTACAGCTATCTCCCACTGAAATCGTAGTTATGTTTACAACACTGACAACAAAAAAATCTTAATGCAGCAAGGATCTATCCACTGAAAGACCCTGAAACACAATAGCTAGGATTTTTTCTTTAGAAAACATACCCAGTGCATTTCCTCTAATAGGCTGATGCAATTTAATAGTAATATAGTTATACCTTTATTAGGTGTTTTCAAGTTACTTTTCTTTTCAAGGTTAGTAGAGCAGTATTGTATAGCCTGCACTATTTTGTAATATCTTTTACATATTAGCACATGCAGAGTGTTTTAATGGGTGATTTTACAGGGACTTCATGTGAACTATTAGAATATCTAGCTGTTGATTTTACTTCAAATGAGGTTCATGAAAAGGGGACCTACTGTATTCCTGTATAAATCATTGTTTTGTTATTTTTAGACATTAAGAAGGATCTCTAGTGTGTGTGTGTGTGTGTGTGTGTGTGTGTGTGTGTGTGTGTGTGTGTGTGTGTGTGTGTGTGTGTGTGTGTGTGTGTGTGTGTGTGTGTGTGTGTGTGCGTGTGTGTGCGTGCGTGCACAAGAGAAAAGCATTTCTCTGCTTTGTCATGTAAAGAAATTCTGTGGCCAGAGCTTAAACATGCCAAATAGATTTTTTGCCTATTGTGACCTCATATAAGAAGATACCCTGCAACAGTTTGTTGCTCAGCTCTGCTGTTCTCTCTGTGGGGCATAACTCGGGCATAGCTCGGCAGTAGAACATTTCCATAGACACTCACCAGGCTAAGGCTGCTTTTCTTTGCAACATAAAAATGCATCAGCATAAATGTTATTTTTTGATAGCCACATTTAATTATGTGATGATAACAGATGTGTTGATGTTGATTATTTTGGACTTTTCTGGTACCAGACAAACAAGACCTTTGGCATGAAGAAGAGGAGACTGAGGCTGATTTCTTAGAAACTAGATTTCATGCATTCCTCAAAATTCATTTAAAACATACACAAAACCTTAACCAGCACCTCACATCAACTTTTAACAGTTGTCTGGACATATCAGCACTGCCATTTGGGCAATGCCTAGAAATCATGCATATGCCCCAAACTAGCCAACACAGCATCACAATATTCCCTGTATACACAACAAAAAAATAATTAATTAATGAATTAATTAAAATAAAGACACAAACATGATTTTATACAGTGGGTTTGGCTATTGTTCATCTATTGTTTCATACATACTGTATAAACACAACTTTTTTTTTTTTTTTTTTTGGTAAAACATTAGCCAAAAACATCCTAGATTATGATATGTCCAATCAGTAATATGACAATGTTTTCTAGGTATCCTGTCTAACAAATTAATTAGTCCTTCTGCTACGACAAATGTATCACCAAAGTTTTTCTAACCCTTCTCAACTACATCAGGCACCTATAACTCAGAAAGAGTAACTCTGCCCACACAAAATTGCTCAAAGTATAAAAATGTACCAAAATTCATAACTTTGTCTTGTATTCAGTATAATGATTGTCTTGCTTGAACACTCCTAACAAGCCTGGTAATTAATTTGAGGGATTCGATATTGGATTTTGACCCTGCCAGACTATCACACCTGTCTTCTGATTCCGAAGAAGTGAGCTTTTTTTTTTTTTTTTTTAGTAGCGAATGCATATTTGTGTTCATGCCATTTGGTGCAAGTTCAGTGTACATTTTGATCCAAGCTCAGTGCATTGGGTGATTGTCCACTCTTTCAGTTCATTCAAATTATCAGGCAGCACATCACTGAGGACGTCAAAAAAATATTAAAATATTTAAACATAACTTCAAAGATATGGAATTTATACAGTAAACTATAATATGGTATAATATACAGTACAGACCAAAAGTTTGGACACACCTTCTCATTCAAAGAGTTTTCTTTATTGTGTTCTTTATTGTGTTCTTTAGCCCAACCGTGTCTCTTCTGCTTGTTGCCTGTCCTTAGCAGTGGTTTCCTAGCAGATATTCTACCATGAAGGTCTGATTCACACAGTCTCCTCTTAACAGTTGTTCTAGAGACGTGTCTGCTGCTAGAACTCTGTGTGGCATTGACCTGCTCTCTGATCTGAGCTGCTGTTAACTGGTGACTGGGATGAACTTATCCTCCGCAGCAGAGGTGACTCTTGGTCTTCCTTTCCTGGGGCGGTCCGCATGTGAGCCAGTTTCTTTGTAGCGCTTGATGTTTTTTGTGACTGCACTTGGGGACAAATTCAAACTGTTTGAATGAGAAGGTGTGTCTTTTGGTCTGTACTGTATATAATATATACAAATGTCCACACATCCTACAGATGCCTGATAGAATTGAGATCTGGGGAAATTCAAAGCCAAGTCAAAAGCTTAAGCTAGGCATGAGGAATATCTGACAAAGCAGTTACTGTAACATGCTCAATATCCCAAATTTGCTTTGATGAGGGATCTAGAATTAGTGTACTATAGAATCGTAAATATTATACATTTTCCATCTTTAAATAAATAACCCTAGCTTTTCAACGTATCCCCAGACTTTTGTGCCTCAAATATCTTTTTGCTTGTTTGATTGCTTGTTTGTTTGTTTGTTTGTTTGTTTGTTTGTTTGTTTGTTTGTTTGTTTGTTTGTTTGTTTGTTTGTTTGTTTGTTTGTTTGTTTGTTTGTTTTGGTCGGTCTGATGTTTTTTTATATTTGCATAGACAACAACATAACTGACCATGTGGAACAAGAAGTAATACATAAAAAGTGAAATGCATTACAAATATGCCCTTTAATAACTTTCCTCTAATATTTTTATGGCAACAAAATACTGCATTTAGTGTGGTGTGTTTCATATAGTGTATTTTAAAATACATATCCCATATTCAAAAGTACAATATATGTATATATGTGGTATCTCGTTTTTAAGTGTGATATATTAACAAAATCTGTGTTTTACAAATAATGCTGGAGGTCTTAAATATTCAGCTTTTTTCTTTCTTCATTCAGTCCTCGTTGGTGGCCTCAAGAGGGCAGCACAGTAAAATACAATTCAGAGTTATTTCTCAGTAAGTCTATTATGGCATCATAGCAGCTTAGTGGTCAGCACTTTCGCTTTGACCTCCAGAGGCAGGGTTCGATTCCTATGTACATGGTGTTTGCATGGTCGCCCACATGCTTGGTGTTCCCCTGTGTGCTCCAGTTTCCTTCCACAGTTCAAACACATGCAGATTTGGCTAATTGGCAATCCCAAATGACCTGTAATGTATGAATGACCATGTAAGTGTGTTTGTATGTGTGTGGCCTGTGATGGATTGGCATCCTATCCAGGGTGTACCTCACCTCGTGCCATAAGTGGTGCCCAGGCCCCCCCGTGACCCTTGATACAGAATAAAGCGGTATAGAGTAAGTGGGTGGGTAATTATTTCATCCTAAAGCAATAGAAAAAGTAATAATAACTGATACAGCTTTATTTATGGCTTAATGTCTACAGATGCAAAATAGTGCCTAATACAGAGCAATCTATAGTTCATAGAACATGAGAAATATTATTCTTTACCAATGTATTTCAGTAATTACATTCATAAGCCCGAACATTTTGCACAAATGTTGGATGTTTCATATTTATATAACAATACAGCAAAACTAGAAAAGAAAGAATGTAAGGAGGCCACTCCGCTCGCACTTACTGTATGTGAAGCATGGACATATCAAAATAAGTCTCTATTGGCATTTCAAAATAATCACAACTCTTGCTGAGTTGTGAGCAACAATGCTACAAAACCCACTATTAAACGCATTCCTTTTTCCCCTTTTTCTACAGTAAAGCTGCTCAAATCATGTCTTTGTCAAACTCACACAAAAAATACATGGTAAGAGAGCAGGCCACATCAACCCACTCCCCCGAGGACACAAGTTCCACACAGTCCTCTTCGTCATAAGCATTGTTGGGTTCTCCTTCCCGCCACTTGGTAAAGGTGCTCATAGGTGAGCGCTCCACATAGACAAAGTGTCCCTCATGCTCCAGGTCATTAATGCCGATGTACACTCTGCTAAGTCCAGCTTCTGTTATGTAGCCAGCAATTGCCCTGTTTGCACTGGCATCTTTGGGCATGGCCAGGTGCCCACCCCTGCCTTGGCAGTAGAGCTCAGCATCTCTGTAACGCTTCTCCTCCTTCACCAGCAGGTACACCTTACTGTCTGTCTCTTTAATGCCAGCGACAGCTGCAGGGGAGGGCAGTGCTGAAAAGTGAGCACTGGTATTTCTGTAATCACACTACAACGCCCAGTATATACAGCAATACATGGAATTAAAGTAAGACAAAACAGTGACTGGTTTCTTTTATCAGCATGTGCACTAAGATTTGAATGTTGTTGGGTCATTAAGTAACTAACATAACTAACATGATTGAAACCTAAGATAACAGAAGTGCATTCCTGCCATTCGAGAAAAAAATCTGCATCTTTTTATTTCAAGAAAGCATATCTTTCCATGAGAAAATACACTCACCAGCCACTTCATTAGGTTCAACTGCTCAGTAACACAAATGTCAGATAAACAGGAAGGGAAAAATGGGAAAGAAAGGGGATTTAAGTGACTTTACACACAGAATGTTTGTTTGATGCCAGACATGCTGGTTCAAGTATTTCTGAAACTGCCGATCAACTGGTATTTACACACAATCATCTCAAGGGGTTTACAGTGAATGGGCTGAAAAAGAGGAAATAAGCAGTGAGTGGCAGTTTTCTGGGTGAAAATGCCTTGTTAAAGCCAAAGGTCAGAAAGGAAATCACCAGACTGGTTCGGGGCTGCTAATAAAGTAGCAGTAACTCTAATAATATCTTGTTTCAACTGCGGTAAGCCGAAGAGCAGCTCAGAACACTCGACATGTTGAACCTTGAAGAGTATGAAACACAAGACCACACCAGGTGTCGCTCCTGTCGACCTCAAACAGAAAACCAGGCTACAATTCGCATAGATCACCAAAATTGGACAATAGAATATTTTTTTTAAGTGTTGCTTGGTCTGATGAGTCTCAATTTCTGTCGAGACATTCAGATAGAAGGTCATAATTTGGCATAAACAACATAAATACATACTGTAGATGATGATGGTAGTGTAATGGTGTGGGGATATTTTGTTAGCACACTTTGGCCCCCTTAATAACAATTGGGCCTCATTTAAATGACACACACAGCCTACCCAAGTATTGTTGCTGACCATGTCCATCATTTTAGGACTGCAGGGCAATTTGCAATGTCACAAATCTAAAATCATATCAAGCTGGATTCTTAAACATGACATTACTGTAAGTTCACTGGATTCAAATGGCCTCCACAGGCACCAGATCTCAATCCAATAGAGCTCCTTTGGTACTGTATGTGATGGAACAGGAGATTCACATCATTGATGTGCAGCCAACAAATCTACAACAACTGTGTGATGCTATCATGTCAATATGGACCAAAATTTCAAATGAATGTTTCTAGCGTCTTATTGAATCTATGCCATGAAGAATTAATGCAGTTCTGAAGACAAACGCAGTGCCCAACACAGTCCTAGCAAAGTGTATAATGAAGTGGCCAGAAGTGTCTACTGTTATTACTCTATATGGAAGGCATCTTCTAAATGTCAGTTAAATGTCATAAAAACAACATAATTGATATTTTTCCTATAAAATGGACTTTATATTTAGATATTTTTTTCTGGGCTTCATTACAAGGACATACCTTTTTTAATGAATTTCAATTCACTGGTTAACAGCGTCACCTGATTATCCACTTCACCAATCATCTTTCGTAAGGGAGCACACTCGCACGAGAGCCCTGGTACAACAAATAAATCAAAGTTAGTCAAATCTTTGTATGCTCTAAATATCATAGAATCAAATTAGATTTAATTGTCCATCTGATTCTTTTTTTTTTACCTGGGTCTCCATTTTCACCTTTGGGGCCAGGATCTCCCATATCACCCTTTAGACCTATAATTAGATTGCACATGTTTATTATGACTTTCAAATGTATCAAAAAGGTAATCATTATCTGAATTTGCTAGTCTGCTAGTCTACTTCACCTTTTAATCCAGAGGGACCCATTTTTCCATAACGTCCCATGATACCTTTTTGTCCTTTAAGTCCAGGGGGTCCTATGAGGTAAATATATTTCATTATGAAAGTGTAAGTGATGAGATTAAAAGTGTCTGAAATGTTATGTTAGATCTGCGGCTATGAAAGCTCTGCCCATATTTTTACAGAGTAATTACTTTATCTTCTTTAAAGGCTTTGGTAAACACTTGTCATCATTACTGCATTGTAGTTTTTGCAGTAAGGTGACCTTTGTACTCGTGGAACATTCTGCAGTTTTAAATGTCATGAAAGCCAGAGTAGTAGCTTGTGGTCACACCAACCATGATCAGCTGAATTATATTTAGTCTCCTATCTAGTTAAGGTTTTACAAACAAAGTTTCATTTTTTTACATGATTTTCTACATTTTGCATTTTCATTAACAGTAAGTCATAACGTACCCATCTCTCCAGGTGGCCCCACTCTGCCAGGTCTCCCAGGTGCCCCCTTCTCCCCCTTCTCCCCTACTTCCCCTGTAAAACACACACAACACAGGAACAAAATCTCAGCATTAATCCAACACCCCCTTTTCCCCACTGAACCAGTCATTTACATTTGAAGCATTTGCATTTAGTTGACACTTTTACCCACAGCTACTAACATTATCCAGAAATAGTACCCCTGTAGAAATATAGATTAGGATAATGGCAGAATTTCACCATTAGAACTGAAAAATTTTGTTTGTTTTCAGCGGTTTTAGCAATGTACTGTGGAGTACCTTTAAGTCCTGGAACAAGGATTTGGACTGAGCAGGGCTCCTCTGCCATATGCTGACCATAACCTGACTTTAGTAACATCAGACCGGCCAGAGTGACCAACACACACATCCCCAAGCTTTCTCCCATCATACTGGAAATACTACTGCTTCTAAAAAAATGTATAAACAATAGTAACATTTAAACATTACAACATGTAATTAAAATACATTTCCAAGTGGATAAAGGCTTAATGTTGCATGAAAGCAGATAACATTAACTTTAGTTAGTATTGTATAGAGAAAGTACTATTAATTCACATTAGCTGTGTCATTTCTACTGTATAGTCGACATAATGATGGATTGTGTCTCAGGCAGCAGTGGAAAAGCAAATAATCCTACTGAAAGATAATAGTATTTTTGCTTCTAGTGTGCAAACAAAAGGCCATAGATGGAATAATAGCGCCCACGCTAACCGGTCACCAAGAGGGAGACCATATTTGCCAGGCAAATATATAAAGCTCCTCAACGGCTTATGACATTCATTATACTGTAATCCACTATCATTTACAATCAGAGCAGTATGAAATAAGAAAGCTGACACCTGAAGGTCCAATACGTCCAACAGGAAGCAATTACTGATACTACAAGTCTACTCTGTTTATTAAATCTAAATAAATATACCTTACATCACCTCAGCAGGACGTATTAAGGGAAATGACTTACCATGTGTGAGAAACTCACGGTCAGCGTATGTGCAGCACTGCCGTCTTCAGACTAAAGCCTGAGAGAAGCTTATGGTCATCTTGGCATGTCTCGCCTCTCACGTCTGCAGCAAGAAAGAAGCCAGAGAGCGAGTGTGTGCATAAACACACAGATAAGACTAGTTCTGCTTCACTTCTCTCCGATAAGAGCATGCAAAAGCAACAGGGTCATTGGCAGTGCTCTTCTCCAGAGATAGCTCTCAACTCAAACTGAGCCATCACAGGCATTCCTTAAATTCATTAACTTTCACAATGCCTGTGGAACTGCAGATGAGGAGGGAGGTAGATTTTCTTTAAGCCTCCCTTAACACACTACGAACAAACTTCTACTTAAACAGAAGTAACATTCAACTTATTAAAACTTAATTAATTGATTTATTTATTCGTGTGCTTTATATAATAAGCAATTAATCAGCCATTTTATAAAACATTATTAATTACTGAATTGAGTGAAATGAAGGCCGAATGACCTAACGTTTGTGGTTGTGAAGTGTCAAAATGTACAACATAAAAAGCAGTTTTTCTGTATGTTATCAACTTTCAGATGTGGTATTGTTTTAGTTAATTTAGTGGTCATGGTCTAAATAAATATTAATTATTGCAGATGCATGTCATTAACTTCAAATAAGACATTACATATGATTTATTACTGCTGAGGTTTCTTGCTAATGCAGTAAATAATGTTAGTTAATGGAACTTTAATGTAAAGCATTACTGATGTAATTAATGCATAAGAGGCCTTCTAACAGCAAGGGGAAGGGATAAAAGTGATTTTACATCCATCTACTGTAAAAGATTGATGACTATAAACTGAAAAGGTTGCAGTGTATAACGTCTTCCACATGGTGACACTACATGTATTATGATGGATCGCAGTATGTCCGCAGTGTCAGTAGATCTATTGGGATTCATGCACTTTATGTATTCCAGTATCTCGTATCCGCATAGTGAAAAATGTTTGTGTGCCCTGAAATTTACTGAATCTACAAAGCTTCTCAGTGTGCCGTCTGGATCACTGGCCATTAAGTGCAAATGATCATCCTCCATGTGGTTAAAAAATACAGCATCGATAAAGTAGCCGGTCATTTCACAAGTCGCCTACAGCATCAATGCATTGCATGACATTCTGCCACTGACTGCTGAAACTTACGATGAAAAAGAAGCACAGCTGTAATTTTCCACAGATATCAGCACTGATGCTTGAAGATCAAAATGTAATAAAGTTACAGGGTAATGATTCAGTTAAAAATGATTTTGATCTGTAACAGCAATCAATTTAAAATGTGCATGGAAGATGATGAGGGATGACGTAATTCTTTTCTCTTTTTTTTTCAATGCATATATACAGTGTATGCTGTTGATCAGGCTTAATAACAATAAACAGCACCTCTGATTAGAGCATTATGAAGGCTTTATGGAGAATAAGTAACACACATTTCAGTATCAACTCTTGAAAGAAGATTATTGCATATTTTAGGCGCCTTTCACATTGTTTTACAATGCAGAAAGAAATAAAAATAAGGAAAGACGAGTGTGTGTTTTATCCATTAACTAAATCAGCTGATCCTAATTATCACAAATCATCAGCTAGAACAGGAAGAACTATAATACTGTGGCATATGTCGTCTTAATACTTTTGCACACCAAAACTTATTTTTGCAGGGCCTTTTTTATCTTTGCTATTCTTTTTCACGCTTATCTGCTGTATCTATTTCTTTCCAACATGTACTGCTCAGCTTTTAATTAAAAAAAATAAATAAATAAATAACAGGATATTTTGCTGTTCGTTAATTAATTCCTGTTACTTGACAACTGATGGTACATAGAGTCATTATAGATTCAAGAGCATTCCGAAATAGTCGATTTCACAACTATTTACAGCCAACCAGATTCAATCTTTATAAAACTCTCAACTAAAACCCTCAGTTCTCCCCGCTGTACACTCTATGATTCAGGGTTTATTCGACAGATTACTTTCCCAGCAGGTAATACACTCCACTACTTGTGAAGTCATTCTTCATGAGAATCTTTATACCCATCAGAGCGCAAAAGTTGTCATGTACAGTACATGTAACGACGCGGGTCGCGCGAGAGGCAGAACCGCGCATAAACAGTTCAGACCGGGCAGATCCGCAGCCTGCTGTCACGCGGAGTGTTGAACAGGCAACGGCGCGGCCATTTATGCACGCGGTTGCCAGGCAACGCGTCAGCCTGAACGAGCCGCACCTGGCGGCGTGTTTATATAAGGGTCCTGATACCGCGGCACTTTGTGTGATCATTTAGGTAGCACCGGTAAGGTATCAGGGCCAAAGACAAAGACAGACAGACAGACAAAGTGTGCTGCTAAAAGACGGAGGCAAAGCCCAAGACACCGACGAGGGAGGGAGGGAGAGAGAAAGAGCCGCCCGCCCGCGTGCACGCTCAGTTGACGTTATTAGTGCAACGCACAAAAGAAACAAACTCTCCCTCTCCTCTAAAATAAATCCTCGGTAAGGGCGAATTCCCCGAGAGGATCTTTAGTTTCTGTGTTAGTTTCCACTGCCCCATCCGTTCTCGCGTAGACGGCGGAGCTCTGTTTATTTTGTGTTTTAATTTATTTTTTTTTTAAGTTCATTAATTAATCATCCCATGCCATCTCCAAACGAGAAGGTATTCCCGTGCGTGTCACAAGCATTCTCACCACTCCTATTTCATTGATCCCCCCCACTCTAAAACCTCGCGTCAGGGTTCTTATCATTAAAGCCAGGGGTGTTTCGAGGATTTTCATTTAAAGGGGGGGGGGGGGGGGTTTCAGCCCCCACTGATGTCTAACACCATATTTGGCTTGTTCAGAATCAGTACTCAAATTAGTCTTCCTGAGCACACACAAACCTTTTTCTATATTCAAGTACAATCAGAAAAATGGAACCGGAAAACAGCATATAACTTAAAACTCACATTGATTAGCAATTTAAGCAACACAGCTATAAGGCTGGACAATGGAATAAACTTTGTGGGTGCCAATAATGTTGAACATTTATCTGTCAATTCTTTGACAATACTGCTGCTTTTTGTTGGAAACTGTCAGACATAGAAATGTGAAAAATACTTTCTGATGCAATGACTTCAATCAATGTTGGGAACACAGTTATGTTAGTTAGAGGCTGCCCATGTCTATTCTTACCTGCTGCTCATTTGGAGACCTACTCCCGTGTGACTTGAAAAAAACTTCCACCTACAGTTAAATATAAATATTAAAACTTTGATCATCATGTTATCTAGTTTAATTTAGTGTTTTAGCTTCATAAATAAGACAGTAGGTTCTACATCCTACCCCTTAAAATTTTATAGCTACTAGGCTATTTATTCAAATTCATTAATATAGACAAACAAAAGCAAAACCCTACTCTTAGGCTAATAAATGTATTTTACGACCTGGGTCATTATTTGATGCAATACAATATTTATAACAAAAAAACAGGATTTTTCTATCTCTGTAAATCACACTGCTATGCAGTTAAAACGAGTGCACTGAATGCTGTCTGTCACTGTTTTTAATCATTTATGTGCATAACACAATGGTTGTTAATGCCATATGCACTGTGCAATGTTTTATATAGACTGTTAGGTTTTTCAATTAAAACAGCAACAGCATAATTGTTAATAGAAACTATAGACTAGACTATAGTAGACTATACGGTAGGTTCATAAAATATGTATTAAGGGCTTCATTTTCACTAGAGGAAACAGCTGGTGTGATGAGGGTGAACACAGAGAACACTTAGTAACTGATTAATCCCTTATGACATTTTGTAAACTGTATTTATGAGAAAGGACTACACTGATGCAGGTATAACAATTTATTGAAAAACACACACCCTGTGATGGCGAATTGAAGACCGCACTGAAAGACGGGGAGGAGCCAAAGGAGCCGAAATCTGCCGCCGTTTTCATATGAAATTTAAAACGGACATGTGCGATCACCAATTTGTGTAAAGTTTATGAGAATTTTTAGGGGGGCTGAGTACAAATGTAAAAATGGCCTAGCGACGCCCATGATTAAAACATCTCATGGTGCTGCTCTCCATACCGCACCACATAACAATACAGTGAAATCTGCTCCATTAATCCGGAACAAGAAACGTAAACTGAGTTAGAGCTAGACATGTTCAGGCAAGTGTTATTGCATCATAAAATTCAAGAGCCTATAAGGTGCCAGTACACAAACGCATGTGATGCAACATGTCTGTATTCTGTCGCTATATTTGTTTACCAAAGCAGCATGTCAAAAGTTTATCAACCATAAGGTATATCATTCCACATTCCTTCAACTGTATATTCTCCTCACTGCTTCGTGCCTCTTATACATCTCAGCATTAATACGCTTTCTTAAACAGCCATGTCAGAAGACATATCCTCTTACTTTGTTTCAGAAGGGTCAATTTATTGTCCTGCATCAATCAAAGAAAAAAACTCAACAGATAGAAACTATAAAATTGGTCTTAGGAGCTGTGAAAAACATTACAACCTAGAAGAATAGTGATGAAACATCATCTTTGAGGAAATGTGATCAGGAAAAAAAAATGTTGATTGGAGATCACTTAAACCATTAGTGAAATCAAATCATGAAAAATAATAAAACAATATTATTCATGACCATGTTTTAATAGTGAAAATATGTGAAGAGAACTCAAGGGATTCGTATTAAACAGCTGTGTAGTCTTAAGAAAACCACTTAACAAGCATCAGTGAGGCAAATTTGAAAAAAAAAAAAAAAAGCTTCAATTTGCTAGGTAGCATAAAGAATGGGCTGTGAAATGTTGGACAAAAGTCATGTAGTCTGAAAGTCCAGGTTTACTGCACCCTGTTCCAGAGTGATGGGCACATCAGGGTAAGAAGTGAGGCAATGAAATGATGCACCCATCATGTCCTCACTTTCATACCAACTGGTCATACTGTGTGTCAGAATGGTCATTTTAACCTCTGTAGTTCAACCTGGGACTGTGGAGGCCAAAGGTGCCCATTGGATTTATTCCAACTTTTACGAAGGACCTCTGGTCAACATCTACACATGCATTCACACACTATATGGGCAATTTGGGAACGACAATTAACCTAATCTGCATATCTTTAGACTATGGGGGGAAACCAGAGTACCCAGAGAAAACCCACCAATCACAGGGAGAACATGCAAACTCCATGTGCACAGTCCCTCAGGTGGAAACCGAACTCTGGAGATGAATGACGACAGTGCTAACCATTACGTACTCATGCTACCTATGAATTTATTATGATGATTATTATTATTGTTGTTGTTGTTGTTATTATATCATGAAAAGAAGCCATCACAAACCCACAAAGACTAATCATTATCTGTTTGCCGTGAGCTATAAACAAACGCCTCTGCTGACAGAAGATTTAGTGTGCGTCACTCTTATGAAGGAAAGAATGTTTAAACACTGGAACAGTTTTATCAGAGGATGAAAGCTGATTTTAAATCAGTTCTATTTACCACAGCATCTTCTTTTGATGCAGTGCAAGACTTCCAGCACGTAAAAAATAATTTTTGGCTTCCTTAGTTCACAAATCTTTTTTTTTTTTTTTTTTTTTTTGATTTCAACTTTTGCAGGTGTTGTTAGATGATAAAGATTTATCATATTGACGTAAAAGTGAGTCAAAAACAATATTTCTTTCTGCTGTTTCTTTCTTCCTATATTTTGTTTTGTTTGTTCATTTTTTGTTAGGTTTTTTTTTTTTTTGCTGTTGTTTGATTGTCTTCTCAGCCATCTAAATGCTTTATCTTTTTTATGTAAATCAGAAAATCCAAATAATATGTGTCCATACGATGGTTTGCACTTTATCAACATACACATGTCTATACCCATTTACATTTACAGCATTTGGCAAATTATCCAGAGCGACTTAAATACACAGATCAGCCATAACATTACCATTACCAACCATTAACATAAAAACTACCTAGGCTTTGGGTTCCCTTTGTGCCAAAAGGGCAGCACTGGGCCCTCACGGTGTGTAGGGCCTCTGAATGTGTGATGTGGTGCCTGGCACCAGCAGTGGATCTTATGGGTTGTGTGTGGGGCCTCCATGGATCGGGATCTGGGGAGATAGCGTCAGTTGCCTTGGGCTCTTCGCCAGCTAGGCCCCATGTGCTATGGGCTGTAATTCACTGGGTGTTCTGATACCTTTGTATTGTGACCAGCATTTACTCTTTTCAGATTTGTGATGCATTGGCTTTTCTCTGGGATTGGATCAAATCGGCTAGTCTTTAATCCCCATGGGCATGTGCCCAGGGGAGCCTAACAGTAGGTGCCCATGATCCTGTCACCAGTTTCCTGGTGTATACAGTAGTTTGTGATCAGTGTAGTTCAGTTCACCTTTTCAGGTCATAATGTTTTGGCTGGTCAGTGTAAGTGCTTTAAAGTCTTAATTGATCAATAAATACATCTTTATACTGTTTCACTAGGCTATTGAAAATAATAAGTACCATCAGTCTAAAATAATCTGATGAGAATGTTTCTGGATTTTTTCAATTACTGCTAGTGACTGCTGTTCAGACATCTAGAGGAAATTCCACCATCTTGGTGCCAGAAGAGAAAAGAGTCTTGATGCATGAATTCCTTGTGGCCTGAGAGATGGTGGGAACCAAAAAACTTTTACAAACCTTTACACAGACCTTTACCAAACTATTGATATTGAGGCCCATGCGATGCAAGTGGAACTGACATGTGTATCTGACCTATTCAAACCAGACATGCAGTGTGATGTGTTCATCATCAGTTATTAAAAAACTGTCCTCAAAGACAGTGACGTCCTGTTACAGCACAAACACGACAAAGACATGTTGTACTGTAAATGTACTGTAATAGCTGGAATAGGATAAGACAGTAGTGAGTTTATTGTTTAAACTTTTTACAATAATTACTCTGGTAATTACTGCAGATGACAGAGAGAACTGGTGGCATTTACAAAAAAATGTTTAGAGACTCCTCATGTGGTTGAAGATAAGATAATTCTATGATTCAGTATACCAAATTAAGCAATTTAGCAAGAATGTTCTTGCAAAACAGTGATTACATTTAATGCAAAGGGGGAAAATACTGAGAAGGTGTTTACAGAATACACTTTCTGAATACTTTATGAGGATCATTATACTATACTGCTTTCAAAACAGCTTAAATTTTTCATGGCATAGATTCCATTGAGAGTCTGGTCCAGTATACGTCATCACATACTGTATAACTTTAAGTTCTGGTCACTTGATACAGTATGTTTCCTACAGCATCAATGTGCTGCATATCATGATATGGTGGCTCAAACAGTTACGGCTCTAGGTTACGGATCAGAATGTTGGGGGTTCAAGTTGCCACTGTTGAGCGCTTGAGCAAGGCCCTTAATCCTATCTGTAACAGGGACACTGTAGACTGGCTTATCCTGCGCTCTGACTCCATTATCCCAAGTGGGATATGTAAATATATACTGTGTTGTAAGGTACATGTAACAAATAATTGAATCTTAATATCATTGTTAGTGGATGAGCAAGATGTACAGCAGTGATTTAGCACAGATATCATTAATGAAAGAAGATTAAGATGTAAAGTCACAGGGTACAGACTAAAATGAAGAATTATTTTTGTTAGCAAATGCAATCAATGTAACATATGTTTGGGAGATGAAAGGTGATAGAAGCACACAGATAACTTCCCAGTTAATAATGCATATACAGTACAGACCAAAAGTTTGGACACACCTTCTCATTTAAAGAGGTTGAATTTGTATTATGGCAAGAAAAACGAGTGGCCATCATTACTTTAAGAAATGAAGGTCAGTCAGTCCGAAAAATTGGGAAACCTCTGAAAATGTCCCCAAGTGCAGTCACAAAAACCATCAAGCGCTACAAAGAAACTGGCTCACATGCGGACCGCCCCAGGAAAGGAAGACCAAGAGTCGCCTCTGCTGCGGAGGATAAGTTCATCCGAGTCACCAGCCTCAGAAATCGCAGGTTAACAGCAGCTCAGATCAGAGAGCAGGTCAATGCCACACAGAGTTCTAGCAGCAGACACGTCTCTAGAACAACTGTTAAGAGGAGACTGTGTGAATCAGGCCTTCATGCTAGAATATCTGCTAGGAAACCACTGCTAAGGACAGGCAACAAGCAGAAGAGACGCGTTTGGGCTAAAGAACACAATAAAGAACAAAATAAAGAGAACTCTTTGAATGAGAAGGTGTGTCCAAACTTTTGGTCTGTACTGTACATACAGTACATACAGTATATATAGTGAATACTCTATAATGTGTTTATCAGCTACGCAAGTAGGGCAAATGACTGCAATTTCCCTCTTTTCTCAGTGTAAGCATTAAATGTTTCCCTCTATCTTCCCTCTACACTCACATTTTTGGATTTGTGTACAGACTCAGTCAGTGACTTTATACCTACATGGAACGTGTATCAGATAAATCTCAAATAAAACTCACTGTACAATGAAAGAGCTATTATATAGTTTCCCTTTCATAATACAGTACATTGGTAGTCTACTTCAGTGCATATTACATCTATCAAGTTAACTGGTGCTTTCTCACACTTTTTGGTCAATTAATTAAAACACTGGGTCTTTATTGAGCTGAATATGAAAACATTTATTTAGAAATGAAGCATTTACACAGATGTAACAAGAATAACCAGTGTTTCTTTTGAAAAAAGATTATATACAGTATAAGCTCATATATCAGTAATATAAAATTACTGGCTTTTTTGTTGTTGTTGTTTCATATTAAAAAGTGCCATTTTAGATTATTGCCATTATTAAGGAATATTAAAAAAGAAGGCAAGCCAACACATTCCGTAAATTAAGACAAATAAACCTAATCATTCAGTTATGAGAAAGAAATGCTGCCAAATAAATTGAGGATGGTAAAGTCTGTCTTGGCATAACCGTAAGCTATAAACAAATGCCTTTGTTAACAGACGATTATGTGTACCTCACTGTTATGAAAAAAGAAGACTTTTTTAAAGATTTTTTTCAGAGGATGAAAGCTAGCTCATAATTCAGTTCCATTTGCCATGCCATCTTTTTAATGTGGTGCAACATTCCAGAACACTGGCACTTAACCTATTTTTCATCTTATTTTATACCAAATTTTTATTTATTTATTTATTTGTCTGTAGATTTTGAATTTTGAAAATTTTTTTGTCTTGGTATAAAAGCAAGACAAAATTTTCACTTCTGCCTTATCTTTCAATAAATAGTCATTTTGTGTTTTGTGTTTTTTTTTTTTTTTTCACTTTTATGAGTTCAGTAGATGCAAATGCAAAAGTTGCTTTTATCATTGAGTGATCGAAATAAACATGAAAAAAAAAGAAAATTGTGATTGATGAACTATTAGTTTTCAATGTGGTTAAAACCATTTTTAGAAAATATTTAGAAAATAAATAGCGAAAAGGGTTCTGTAAAGGTCTTCATAGAGTACATTTTCATTCACAGTGATGTTTCCTGCTGCATTGTGTAGACAAAGCCTGTCTACAAGAGCCTTATATCAAATGACCTCTGCCCATCAGACGCACCTTTTGTAGGAAAGTTACACATGCAGACTATTCAGACACCTTTATCATCATCATCATCATCATCATCAAGTCTAATGTAAATTCACTGTGACAAGCGATGTGTTAAATAATGTAATTTGCATTATAAACTAAAGTTATAAAGAATATTACAACAAAGAAAAACTTAGATCTGGAAAAAAACATGAATAAATAAGTGTACGGTTACCAGGGGAATGAAAACGTCTGGTCCAATTACAGTTAAATAATTAGCTCTGAGTGCCACTCTGGCAATTATCACTTCTCAGTGTCAGGTTCACATGGTTTGTTTTGATTACAGAATGGTTCTGAGATTATTTAAACATCTTTATCACCTGCAGTTAGTATAACAACCAGAACACTTGATTAAACACACTGCAACTGTTTTGCATTAGGACTCGATTTGAAAACATTCGCTGCACATTTATTACTTTTTTTCTTTTTTTTTTTTACAATTGTTAAGCATTTTTAATATGATATAAGTTAACTTTGTCAAAACCCGTCATATAGCTAGCACAACAGATTAAACTGTAGACCTTTTTTAATCGCCTTGACACAAAACGCATCCATCGACAACCGATTCAAATTACTTTTCTCTCTCAAAGACAACCACCAGCAAAACTCTTATTTCTTAGAATTCTTAAATCGATGTTGATTTGATACATTTGCTGTAAATGGTAATATCATACTGAAATAGTTAGGAATGGGTTCCTGCAGGAATCCAGCTGCAGGTAGGGTGTGAGTGCAGATGTGAAGACATGTTTTAAGTAACATAATAGCAGTAATCCAAATTGTGGCAAACTAAACACAAAAACAACAGCTGGCAAGCAACAATATAACAGATAATAACACACAATTTTACTTAAGGTACAGATGAATGTGATTAGCACAAAATGGCTGAGGTGCAATGTATTCTGGGAAGTACAGTCAGGAAACCGAATTCAACATAAATGTCTAGACCCAAAAGACGAAACCAAGAGTCCATGGAACAGAGAGCCCTCCAGGGGTTATCCTTGACCAAAATATAGTGAAAATCTAAAAATAAATAGAATATTGGAAAGAAAAAATGGGAGGTGGGTGCTGGGATGGTTGAAGACTAAGTCTTTGAAGAGGACTGCTGTAATTGATTATGTGATAAATCAGGGTCTCCCTGTGATGGGCTGAACTGAAGCTGCACCCAGATCTGCCATGTTCAACAGTGGCAACTAGTGTGCAAATATATAAGCAAGATTTCGCCAATCTGTGTGTCATTTCACCATACCCACATTATTTCTTCACAGAGTGGTTTGAGGCCTGGACGAGGGTGATGTCACTTTTTCCTCCCATCTCACTCATTGTTCTTCAATTAAAGAAATGATTCTAGAGTCTGTTAGGGCCTTAGGCAAAAAATGTGCAGCAGGCATCTCCAACCAGCATTCATCACCATTATCTTATAAAAAAATTTCGTCAGCCCTCAAGGGCTCCCATTTGGTGAGGGTTACCTTGTCTGTAGATATGCAATGCCTGTGCTCAACCCCATAAAGGAGTTCTTTTCCTCCTGGAAAAAAAATGTGTAATTCCTGACAATTGTAGTATAAATTATATCATATGTATACCATATAAATGTATCAAACGTGTAAATTATTTTTAGAATGATTTAAACACAGATTTAACACTTTTAAAATGTTTCCATGTGCAAAAAGTGTGGTCAATACATAGTTTTGCTGGTGGTTGTGTGTGATTTAATGTGTGTAATGCTGAAATATTTTATTTTGTTTTATTATTATTATTATTATTATTATTATTATTATTATTATTATTATGCCTCTTCTTCTTCTTATTATTATTCTTATTATTAGTAGTAGTAGTAGTAGTAGTAGTAGTAGTAGTACAATTTTGTTGTTGTTTCTTTTTATATATATTAATTAAAACAAATGTTAATGCTGTTTATGGACTGTGAATGTTAATGGACATAAATAATGTCAGTTAAGGGAACAGTAATGTCAAGCGTTACCAGTGGTTTTAACTCGGCACATTATTACAGTGAGTGATGAGAAATAATTGTGGGATCATCCAAGTGAATATAATAACTTCAAAGAACTTGGAACTAATGTCTGAATGATAAATATTGATTTATCCTTAATTATTCATTCATTTATTCAATCAGTTACAAAATAGATGTGTTCTGATTTAAAATAGCAAAAATCAAAGTGTGTGTGTGTGTGTATCAGGAATAAAATGTTCTGTACATTTAGCAAAATCAAATAAATGTCGAATCTTATATTGTCAAGTAAATGGGACGGTTTTTAGTTTAATAAAAACTACAGTATATGAAGATACACAAAACTGAAGTGGAAAAGCATGTCCTTGTGGTTACTGGGTTTAAAGTTTGCATTATTTTAAGAGGTGCTTAAAGAATTATTAAAATAGTGCTGAATTTCACAGAAGATTTAAAGTTTTAAAAAAAACATGAATAAATGATCAGAGATAACTTAAAGGCTTGGTGAAGCTGCATCATAAAAAAAATCAAAGCGAAAGTGAAAATAAGTCTTCAGTTTGCATAAAGATTGGACTTTGGAAATGGACAATGGAAAAATGTGGTCTGATGAGTCCACATTGATCTATTCCGGCGTGATGGCTGTGTCATGGTAAGAAACGAAGCTTCGACTGTCCCTGCATTAATACAAGAACTCCTAATTTTGTAATTTTTTAATGACTCCAGCTCTGGATGCAAATATATGTTTGTATTAAAACAATGCAGCAGAGAATGCCGCTGTAATCAGTGTATCGGTAACAATATACAGTATTAGAGCTTGCAACTTTTTCTGGCGAGGCAGTTTAACTGACCTGACCATAAGCCATTTTATACATTACATAGAATTCATCATGTTGTATGCAGTATTACCTACAATCCCTAGTGAGAATATTACATTTTTTTATTGAAATGTTCTGTAATATATCGCAGATGAAGAAAGAAGTGTGCTTTCTTTTGATATACAAAAGTATACGAATTATATTTTTACCAACTGTCGCAACTTTAAATGCATTTCAAAATATTTGTAGCTATAACTGTAAGCTGCTGAGTGTATTATTTAATCCCCTTAAAACTCAAGTGGCACACATACAGGTACAGTGCACACACATGGAAGTCTTGCTGATGTGTTAACAGAGGTGCTGCAGACATCAAACAGTGTATTTGGGTTTTTGGATATGTCAGGGAGAACAAACGCTGTCATGACTTTTATAACTACCTAAGTTTTACCACTACCTGATTTTGGGAATGACATCACAAAAATGTCGAACTCTCAAAAATGATTGCAATGTCTCTCATAAACATTTTGTGGTCATAGAAACATGTGTTCAAACATTTCTTTGCCTACATTATGTGACCCTTTTTTTTTCTTTCTTTTTTTCTTTTGCTCGGTCATGTTTTGTATGGTTGGGTAAAATGAAATAAAATTCAGTTCATCACTGCCGATTTGTGCAAAAAAGAAATGTCACTCTATACTGCACAATCCTGAGCCCTACAGAGGTGTGAAGAGGGCAATGTCTATTACCGCCGCGACAAAACGGCAGCAACCAAAATAAATCAGCCGCATTTCAAAAATGACCGCCAGGTGGCGCAAAGTGACATTTTTCCATCGTCTCGGCTTAAAAAAATAATGAAGTCATAAAAAAGTCAAATCAATATGCTGTATCGAAGAAATACTACAGTAATGGTAATTTCCACATCTGTGTATTTTATACAAGCATGAAAACTCTGAATCAGAGCTATTGATATTTGCTGTACAATAATGAGTTAAAAAAAAAAAACATTGAAGTTGAACATTAAAACAAGTACACTACACTGTAAACCCTAACGCTCAAAGTAATTAAACACATTGAGTCCTGTTAACCTAAATAATTGAATGAGTAATCATTTTGAGTACGTAAGTAACAATAACTTAAGTAAAATCTCCACCATTGTAAAATCTATAGAGCACTCGTGGTGCAGTGTTTCGCCTGCCATGCGGAAAGCCCGGGTTCGATTCCCGTGCTGGATGGTCTGTAACAATTTTTTTGATTTGTTCAACAAACTCAAAAATTGATTGGTCTGTTTACTTAAAATTGGAAACATCATTAATTAAAAAACGTGATGTAACTGATTACCTCAAATATTTTGAGTTTTGCCAACTTAATAACAAATTAACTGTAAACAGTTCTAGCCAGATGCAATTATTTAGGTTAACAGTACTCAATGTGTTTAATTACTTTGAGCATTAGGGTTTACAGTGTACACGCGTAGGCTTTCTAGTTACACATGATAAAATCTAAAGGCTCACTGTGTTAACATTTACTTTGCTTAAATTCAATATTAATAAAATGTAATTCTACATTTGTACTGTAATTTTAGTACTGTGATTATGAATTCGTTTAAGTACAATGTTACACTTGATTTTATCCGCTACTACGTGCAGCTCTAAAGGAGCTGCGGCTCATTAATCCTTGAGAGAATGAACTAAGGTCTGACGCGTCGGTCTATAGTTATATAAAAGCCAGCAACAGCATACCGGCGACAAAACTAGAAAACTGCTCTTCACACATCTGTATATACTAAAAAATATATATTTTTAAACTGCAAAATGAAAAATGAAGTTTTAAGAGCGTCCGTAAAATTATTCATGCTTATATTTCTTGTTGAGTGGTAAAAAGTTATAAATGCATGGATGGCAATTCATAGGATATGTTTTTTTTTTTTTTTTTTACACTGTAGTGGTGCTTACAGACATTTTTGCTATTGTTGTTAAGTCTCAGTTCAAGATCTTGTATACAGAAAAGAAATGTTACAAACCCTCTCTGGTTTTGGTGGTGTCTCATTGGAAATCAAATGTCTCTTGGATTTTCTGTTTGTTTATTTGTTTGCTTTTTTGTTTGTTTTGATGACAAAGGGAGGCCGCTGATGGGATGCTTGTTGCTTGCTGACTTATTTGCTTGAATGAATGATAGCACGTTTAGAAACACCAGTCAAAAGTTTGGACAAAAGTTTGTTCTACAACAATACTGGATTTTTTTTTTTAATATGTGAAATACTTTTTTATTATAGAAACCTGTTTTTGCATGGAGAAAAAGTAATGAACTAACCAATTGAAGCTAAAAAAAAAGTACAGTTGGGATATGTTTGTATATTTGGAGTTTGTTCATGTGGATGACAGTGAGTTGTTTCACTGGCACACACACTCACTCACACACTACAGCCAATTTGGGAACACCATTTAGCCTAATCTGCAGGTCTTTGGACTGTGGGAGGAAACCGGAGTACCCGGAGGAAACCCACTAAGCATGGAGAGAACATGTAAACAGAGACGAGAATCGAACCTGGCCGGGATCCAGCCCGGACCCTGGACATGCAAGGAGACAGTGCTAACCACTACACCACCGTGCCACCACATTTTTGAAAAAATTTCTAAAACTTTTTACATTTCGTGTTAACTTTAATAATATTAAAAATGTACCAGGTAATTGAACTAATCACTGCTAATCATGTTGCACATCAATATCCTTTAAGTGTATTGTACAAAGTATACCTAAAGTTGTTCCACTTTTATCATGCAAAAGTATTTTAACACACTTTAAATTGTGTTTTTGTAAATATTTTATATGCTTAGCACAAAATAATTTTTTCCACAATAACAAACTTGAAGTATGCTACTCAGTATTATGGCTGCAAGTACACTTTAGATTAAACGTACTTAGCATAAATTATATGTACTTTAGCTTAGCAGGATCGTAGTTCCCGAAAGCTCACAAAACAACAGGTGTGTGTGTGTGTGTGTGTGTGTGTGTGTGTGTGTGTGTGTGTGTGGGTGTGTGTGTGTGTGTGCGTGTGTGTGTGCATTTCTTGCTTGTTTCTTTGTAAGAAATGTGATTACACACAGGATGGATTTTCACATGGTTCAGACACCCTGGCAAAATCCTCCAGAATATCAATGAACTCGTCCCATATCTCACAAACAGCAATGCATACCATTAGCCACTACATGTTCAAACTCAATGTTATTTTCTTTTGTGGAAAAGGCAAGCTTTTATCTAAACACATTTCTTTACGTCTACAATGCAATCCAAGGAATCCAGCATTTTCATGCACCTGTTCTTTGTTGGATTTTGTTTACCAGCATCTAACAAAGACTCGTTATTTTATACATTAGAGAGCCTTTCACATAAGGAGGGGTTTATTATCCATACTGTGTAGACTCCGATAAATAAACAAAAAATATCTTATAGCATACACAAAATACCTGTGTGAGAGCAAAATAAAGCAATCAGTAAGGGCTATGAGGGAATGTATCTCCATTAGTCCTGAACAGAGCTACAAACAAACCCGTAGTCTCATGACCCACTATAAAAAGCCTAATGGACAAATTGATTTGGGGGGGGGGGGGGGGGGGTGAAAAAAAAACTGACAGAGGAGGGAAACCCAAAACAGAGATGAAGGGGATCATTGTCTCTCCTAATGACTCTAGCATCACTGCCAACTCCAAAACAATTACTTGCCCCTCTTAAGACAGCAGTGATAAAGATGATCAATCATCTCTGATGAAGATGGTGGGACAAAACCAATAACATGAATCTATGCTGTGCTATATTAATACCTATCCAGGAAAAAAAAAAAAACATTGGAACATTTGTTCTCTACACAAGGCATTAATGGAAGAATGGACGGGCTGTCAAACAGATCAATATCAAATCTGACCCTTTACACAATTAGATAAGCAGCAATCTGGGGTGCTATCAACTCTCAAACTCAATTTTTCTCATCTCAAATTTCCTGTCCTCTTTTTCAGAAGTGATAATTTTAGCATGGGGGATTGGACCTGAACAACTGACCTAGAATCAGCTGCTCCGATTCAAGTGTCGAAACATTCAACTGTCCAACTGAACTCTTGAGTTTAATTGCATTATTACTCGTTCAGACAGATTATATAAACAAATTATTAATTTGCATGTTGTTGTTGTTTACAGTTATGTCAATTATTTAGTAGACACTTTCCTTTCCTAATTTTACAGAACACAGTGCAAGATTATTTATGTCAAAAATAAAGATTTAACATATTAATAACAGCTAAAGTAATCTTATTACATAATTTAATTTCCTGATATTCAGCAAAATGTCTAGTTTTGATAGCAGTCCAGTGCAAGTTTCATAAAAAGAGCAGCAGGGAACAAGACACACTAATGGAACCCATATAGAGACACTTATGCTTTGTAGGTCACTTCCCTTAGGTCAGCTTTTACAATGCCATGAGGACAAACTACTATTAAGAGTGGTCAGAAACCAAATATAATATGAGTAAATATATTCTAAAAATGCCACTTCATATCACAAACCCATGTAATGAAATGCAGACTTCAGGTATTCACTTTTACAGGACAAGCACAAGACTCTAGATTTTTCTGCTGTCCCAGCCAGATGCAAAGCCTTGGTGTAAATGATATGTGCTCTGCAGTTCTGCCTGACTTGCAGCAGAGTGAGAAAGAGAGAGGGAAGATTATAAGGAGGTAAATGGACTTGGGAGTATGTTGAATAGCCTCCAGGGAGTATGGGATTTTTCTCTCGAGCTACAGACTGGTAGGAAGTCCAATGAGAACAAACAGTTCCACACACTTGATAGAACAAGGTCTGACTCTTTGACTGCTACAGAATTGAACTGGGATTGGAATGTACAAATGCATTATAATGAGGACTTGCAGTGTCCTCCCAAAATAGCCTCAAAGAAGAATCATGCATTGTATAATGTATATATACAAAAGCATGACTCACTTTAGTAATGTTCACTAGCAATGCAATATATTCACACACACAATATACAGTGTATATATAAAAATGCAGTATACAATATAGATAATATACAGTATATACACACAATATACAGTGTATACATACATACACATTTTATAACTAGCGTACTACCTCAACTTTCTACCTCAAATCATTTTCTTTGTTTTTGTTTAGTGATTTATTATCTACATTCTACAACAGTTCTGGGGATTTCAAAACTATGAAATAACGGTTGGAATTAATTTATTTATTTAACAACAGCAACTACAACAACAATAGCCAGTTGTTATTTTAAGACACGGAGGTCAGTCTTTCTGGAATAGTTCTTAGCTTTACAATGTAGAAAAAATTTTAAATCATGAACAATCATTGATTCAGAAAGTGATCCCAGCTTTTGAGCGGTAGATATACTGTACATGTACACTGTACTGTATGGAGAGAGGGAAAGAGTAATATATAGATTTAAATAATTTCTTAAACCGAAAACAATATAATCACCATGCATGTTCACCATAAACTTTATGACTTTTGATTAAAAAAATAATAATAATAAATAGATCAGACTGATTTTTACATGACTACAGAAATCAGACCTCATCTGATCTGTCAATATACAAGATGAGGTCTGAGCATGTGCAACTTTTATGTGGGGGTTAGCCAGCCTGCTGTAATGTAATTCCAATCTCTGAACAATGTTAGAGCTAGGAGCAGATCAGAGTTCCATCTGATCAGTTAAAGGATAAATCAGTTACGGCTTTCTCATGCTTGGGAGTTTTGCTCACTCTATGGAGAGTACTCTCCTCCTATTACCTCAGTCATAAGAAGATTAAATGTTGATGGATCACAATTTTACTGACAGAGGGCTCTATTGAGTCAAATGCAAAAATATTGCTCAAAGGAAATTAACCCAAGTCTCTTTGTATATGAGTATCTATACATTCAGAGAGTGAGACAGACAAATAAGCTTCATTATTGTTTTATTACTGAACACTAGACAACATATTTCGGATGAAATGAAAGAAAAGCTTTCAGTATGAATTTCTTGTGTTAGTTCCATTAAATGTAATAACACCAGATTATACTTTTTTTTCTGCATAAGAGCATCTGACAGATGTCTAAATTTATATGTAATGTAAATACTGCACATAGTCACTCTCTTCTGCACTACTGTAGGAATACAATAGATTTATTTGTCAATTATTTGCACTCTACCCTTTTGAAAAATACATACTGTAACATACAGTCCTTTGTACCATTTTTGTACCAGTTATTTATTAAATCGTTTATCATGCACCATTGTCTAATAATCAATACAGCTCTGACTATGAACATCATATTCTCTGCATATGTGCATTTCTTTAAAACACTTGTTCTTGTACTTTTGATTTGTTTTGGCAATATTTTCAGCATCTTATTGCTATTGGTTATCTTAAATTGTACAATGTGTGAATGGTTATGTGAAATGTCTTTTTTATGATCTGAATGATATTGAGGTTTAAACTTTATTTCTAAAATCCACCCAAAGGAATTAGGTGATACCTATGTATGGATGTAATCATTGTGACGAAAGGAAGTGAAAACTGAAAGGACTAGTTTTCATTTGGTGCTTAAAAAATCCTGTTTGATATGTAGAGATGCTAATGGTATCTTGTTTGCATTATTTTCCCTCAAATAATTAATTAAAAAGTATAAATAACATGTAATAAGAATAAATAACATGTCATTTTCATCTCAAATATGTCTTCCTTATGTCTTATTAACTAGTGCATAAATCCTGTTAAAATCACTGACACTCCCAAAATTAATATTTACTGAATTCTCCTCTAGAATGAATACCATGATTCAGTTTCTTCATCTTGTGTTCAAGGTACTTGTAGATAGATCTCGGACTTTATATTCTCAGGTTTATGCATGAGCTCAGGGTTTCAACAGGCTTCAAATCCTGTTATTGAGATGGCCAGCATGAAACATTGATTTTGTGTCCCTGAGACCATTTTTGTGAGGATCCTTTCTTAGGATGTCAATATGTTTAGTTGTAGTTTATTGAGTTTATTGTTGGTTTTCAAGATTATTTTTTCCTAGACTAAAAGTCCTTGTTTTCTTAATTTGAGCTGCAAATTTAAAGTGATGTTTATTTTAGTTCATTATGCCTATTCTATTTAATAAGTGCCAATAATTCTGCAGTGGACTTTGCACAAAATACATAACTGTGTCACTATCTAGTCTCTAAGGTAGCTCTGTTATTCACACAGAATTTGTATATCCTACAGTATATCCTATGTCCATAAGTGTGTTAGTGAAATGTAATTATATAATTGTATAATGTGTTTATATAGCTACATAAAATATAACAAAATCCAGTAATTAAAAAAACTTCAAAAATCACTGAGATTAATCTCAGTTTAACAATCATTATTATATTAATCATGAAAAGCTCCAAAGGCACACAGTAGTAATTTGCATCCAAATCATAAAAACACCACAAGCAAATATTGCTTCTTAAGGGGTTTATCAAATCAAGTGCCTCTGTTTCTCTCATGATGTCTGCTAGCATTTAAACCAACCACCAAGTCTTATTACGCTGAATCAGAAACACATCCATGCACCGGTTACTCTGACACAGCCTGGCTGCATGATTTAATCCTTAAAAAACAGTGTTCAGGTTAGACAGCTAAAGGCCATTTAAATGGTCACAGAGTGCAGAACTCCTGCTGAACATCCAATTTGTACATTTTAGCTATCTTAATACGATTTTGCATTCACACATTTAGAGCAAAATGGCACTCGGTGAGGGACCAGGCATAAAAATTCATCGTCCTGGCAGGCAGAGAGCAGACAGCTTGCTATTTAGGCATCCTTCAGCTTCATGCAAACACAACAGCATTAATGAAGACAAACTGAGCAAACATTATTATTTTTTTATTTAAAATTGCCTGTTATAAAGCTGACTTTTGAAGGTCAGCTTTCCTATGAATTGTTATTTAAGCCTCATTAAAATTACATTTGCAAAAATAGACAAACTCAGACATTCATCAATAATGTGAATTTTCTTTTCAATAACTTACTTTTTTTACTGTTTTTTTTTTACTAATTAAATAATTTGTATTATCTAAAATAATAAATGATGAGTTGTTTTTTTTAATCGTTAACAGGCATTCAGCCTGTTCATAGCCATTTGAATTTGAGGTATTGCTTCTGTGACCCTGCTGTTGCCATTCATATATTAGGAGATAACCTTTATTGCTAAACAGAGAAGGCTTTGACTGTCAGCTATGCATACAGGCTTAGAATGCTTATTCTTTTCAGAATATCTAATTCTAGTTCTTAAAATGGTTTAGCAGACAAATTATATAGCCGATTTATATAAAATGAAAGAATGTGTAAGTATGCAAAAGGACAGAGCTGAATACTGACTTCTTAGTTTATTCCCTGACCTGTATGACATTCTCAGGAGACATCCATTCACTCAGCCCAGATGGTGAGTTTCATTAACATTCAGTGTTCCTGTTTGAGTGTTTGACAATGCAAAGTGGACACTATAGACTCTTAACGCTTTCCCAGTAAAAGCAGGGTTTAGCCACAACTTAAAGCTGATTCATAACACCAAGCAGTTTACATTGTGGTAAAGGACTAATGTCTTTTTAAATTTGTCTTTACAAAGAGCACAATGATCTCCTTGCCTGTGGATCAGAGACACCATAATTACCATAATGAACAAGTACACACTGGTGATTGCATAAAGATGCTGAATGGGATAAGAAATAATACATTGTTAGTTTTTTTTTAAAGCATGTTTTCCTCCTTGACTGACATGTCAAAAATCACAGTGAACAAGGTTGTGGAAATAATTTATACAAGTATTTAAGTGTCGTATAGCCTTAATGCTTATCATGTACAAACCAGGGCTGCAGCTAAAACTATGCATGTTAATGTATACATCTGCCACCTTATTTACATTTTCGCATGTTACATAATACTGCACAACCAGACGAATGGAAGCTATTAAAATTTACCGTCTAGATCTTTGAGTTTCTGTCTTCTAACTTAGACAGAGCTTCTATTTGAGATTAACATATGGCTTCCAAGCCAATGAATCAACAAATGGCTGAACAAATAGTAGTAAAATTTATATTACAGACTGATGTGGTGGATATCGTCTTTTACTGTAAACTCAAACGCCACAGTACTCACTTCTGGTGTTGTTGGAAGGAACAGGGGGGAAAAGAAAGGGAGGAAAAGTAATTACCAAAAAGTAATTAACTGTTTTGGCTAAAAACAAAGTCTTGGTACACAATTTCAGTCAATTGGTTTTACAGTTATGGGTGACCGGTGTGTATATATTTATAGCCAATTTAATTCTTTTAATGTCAAGTCAATCCACTTGAGCCAGTTTGGGTTTCAGGATCACAGGGGGCCTGGAGCCTATCCTGGGAGTCTTACACACACACTCACATGTTCATGCAGATACTAAGGGCAATTTGAGAATGGCAATTAACTTACTTTGCTTATTTTTGGACTGTGGGAAGGGGAATACCTGGGGGAAAGCTATCAAGCATGGAAGAACATGCAAACTCCATGAACACAGACCCAGAGGCAGGAATCGAACCAGGAGAGGGCCACAGTGCTAACCACGACACTGTGCAGCCCTTGGATTACAATGCTGTGTGTGTTTTTTTATTATTATTTTTATTATTATTACTTAATTATAAACTAAAAATCATCAGTGGTTCATTATTATGCTAAGTCTCTAATAAATATCTAATGAGCTGAATCTTTTGTTTCAAGAGCAAATAATAAATGCTACAAGAAGAATTAACCTCTTCTGGTGGGTTCTTACCTATATATAGATGTAGGGACGCTAAGACCCAGCAGTGCCTCCTCTCCCTCAGTGAGGTCTACAGTCATCATCAGCTTTAAGTTCTCCATCAGAGACGGCTGTAGAGAGGCAGGACGCGGACGCGCAGGTTTCCCAGTGACACCAGTACACACACAGCAAAGGGGAACAAAAAACATCACATTCTGGAAGTGGATCAGGAAGAACAATGACCATGGATGCAGTTCTACTGAATCTATGCAACTTTTCAGGTGTTTTATTGTTTATTTTTGCAGTAATCAGGTTCTTAGGACTTGCATGATATACATTTTTTTATACCTCGATTACTGGGGGGAAAATGACTCTGAAACAAATTGACTACATTGTCTTAGAAATGGTTCAAGACCTTGGATGCATCGTCAAACCTGTTTTTGTAAAAAGAAAAAGATGTGTTGTGCGCTGATATGAGAAGAAAATATAAAACGCACCTGTCCGTGCGCTTTTCCTGTCTGCTATGGAGCACTTCAGCACACCTGCAACAAATTATGACTTGGAAACGAACGTCTCGACCAATGCTTCTGATGCGTCGAAAGCTGCTGCGAAAGAGACAAGCGTGGCGCTCCAGGCGACTGTAGGCTCGGTCCTCGGTGCCATTACGCTCGCCACGACTCTCTCCAACGCGTTCGTGATCGCCACCATTTCCCGCTCGAGGAAACTGCACACGCCGGCCAACTTTCTGATCGCGTCCCTGGCGCTCACCGACCTCCTGGTGTCCGTGCTGGTGATGCCCGTGAGCGCGCTCTACACGGTGAGCCGCACGTGGACGCTCGGCCAGGTCGTGTGCGACATCTGGCTCTCGTCGGACATCACTTGTTGCACGGCGTCTATACTTCACCTGTGCGTCATCGCCTTGGATCGCTACTGGGCTATCACGGACGCGGTGGAGTACGCGAAAAGGCGCACGACGAGCCGCGCGGCTGCCATGGTTACTACAGCCTGGGTGATCGCCATCTCCATCAGTCTGCCTCCGTTTTTTTGGCGCCAGGTGAAAGCCGGAGAGGTGACGAGCTGCGAGGTGAACACGGACCACATCTTTTACACCATCTACTCCACGTTTGGCGCTTTCTACATCCCGACGCTTTTACTCATCGCCCTGTACGGGAGGATCTACGTCGAGGCCAGGCGACGGATCTTAAGGCAGTCGCCGAAAAAGTTCGGAAAGAGATTCACTTCGGCGCAGTTGGTCTCAAACTCGCCCGGATCGACGTCTTTGACCTCGGCGCGGCAGGACGACGCGGGCTCGGTGATCAGCGACAGCCAGGTCAAAATCACCGTGTCCGACTCGCTTTTGGAGAAAAAGAGGATTTCCGCAGCCAGAGAAAGGAAAGCTACGAAAACTCTGGGCATCATTTTAGGAGCGTATATAGTTTGCTGGCTGCCGTTTTTTATCTACACCCTGCTGGTGCCCCTGTGCCCTTCATGCCATGCGCGCCCAGAGTTATTCGACTTCTTTACGTGGCTCGGCTACCTCAACTCTCTCATCAATCCAATCATATACACCATGGCGAACGATGACTTTAAAAAGGCTTTCCAAAAGCTTGTGACCTTTCGATTTTGCGTGTCATAATGTGAAGAGGCAAATTTTGGCCAAAAACAAACAAACAAACAAACAAAAAAACTCATGCAGGATTAAATCAGCATTCGCATAGTCTAAGAGTTAGTGTCCTACTTACTGTATGTATCATCCTGCGCAAACAGCAGCCAACAAAGCATGCAGCATTATTGTGTGTGTCAGTGTTGCATTGTGCTTATTTTGCATTTTAAAAAAAATAGTTATAATATCCTCGCTGCTAAGCAACTGGTGAATACTGAAATGAAATAAATCACTGAGTGCTGAATCATCGGTGCAGCTATAATACAAGTTATTCTTTTCTTCCATCGTTTCATCCATTCATGTTTCCCAGTGTCCTTCCTTGATACATTCTAAAAACCATCTGAACAATACAAAAAAAAAATGTATTACACAGCCTAGTGGCAAAAAAACGACAAATTATTAGAGAGCTCACATCATAGTTGATGTACACTTTCCACCAAGTGGTATCCTTTTTGACCAGATGACTCACATACAAGAGATATTACAGCCATGGCCAAAAGTTTTGAGAATGACACAAATATACATTTTTATTTTACATCCACTTCTTCAATGTTTTTGGATCTGATTCTAAAGATTTAAATTGCCATCTGAGGCAGAAGACTTAATATTTGTGTCATTTTCTAAACTTTTGGCCATGGCTGTAATATCTTTTAAAGAAAAAAATAAAAACATTTTCTTGGAATTAGAAGGTGCTATCTGCATTCTGAGCAGTTTTGAGACATCTCCAGATATCAAAACTGTGCTGTGCCTTTTAATTACTTCTTAAGATTTAATTCTGACAAAAAGAAAAAAAATCTGACATCATTCCAAGTGGACGAAATATGTTTCATGATTTGACCAAACTGGGAAAACACTAAGCAGTAAACAGTGTTTATCATATGTGTGTGGATCCAGTTTGGTCTTTGTGTATTGAATTAAAATGACAGCAAATCAGCTTAATTCAATGAGAAGTCATATTATCCAAGACAGCACTCAACAATGTAATATCCAAAAGGATTCACTCACCACTGACGTTAATCAAAAGATCTCAGAAAATGGATGCAAATTATGTACAATAAATGCATCAGGAAAGTAAGCCATAATTACTACAGTACATACAGTATGAAAATGATTGATCATTGTGTGCACAGCAAATGATAATCTTGATATTGAAGGGAAAAAATGTTTATTCTATTTATGAAAATTGCCATTGGATAAACAAAATGCTGGATTTATTTACTATAGATTCAGTTACCGGGCTGTGAAATCTCACTTGGCAAGTGACACCACAGGTTAAGTCATGCTGCAGGCTTGCCAAACACAAATGGAAATCGACCGAAAATCCTTGGTGTAATAGTTGTTATTTAAGCCATTCCTTGATGCTTTTTTGATGCGCATTGAACAAAAAGTTACAAAGCTCAAGTTTCAGACTCATGTTCTTATATATAGGATAAGTAACTCAGCATACTTCAATGATGCAAGCAGTTCTACTTTCACTATCACTCACTGATCTAAAGAGCTTATTAAGCTTCCTGCTATAAGAGGATGAGAAAAGAGCAACAAGCAAGAGGCCAAGCCATTAAACTCTGGGATAATGACTCCTATTTTCTTCTAACAAATATAATGCATTTCATAAATTCTGAAGGGATGGATGTGCTTGCTGTGGAAATAGGGTTCGTTCTTCATGATCTTTGACCTATGGAAAAATGGTCATATGTGGCCATTACTGCAGTACTTTTCCCCAGGGAAGCCATTAGAGTCATGAATGTCAAAATAGTCAGTATGAGGTTTTGTTTGTTTTCAATGAGGCATCAAAGATAACAATAGATTCAGTTAAAGTTATACAATTACTGTCTATCTGTTGCAATGGTGTTCCAGCAGAATGAGACCATCACTGAGCAGAAATAACGTGAAGGAGGACTATTTTTAGCACAGTAATGTCACTAATAATGCAGTGTGTGTGACAATCCTACAGATGCAACACAGCTGTCATTTTTAAACATCTCATCACCACAGTATGCATCTGATAAGTATTAGTCATGTCAATCGGAGTAACTGCTGTTGTCTTCATGTTAACCAAGTCAGTAAAGTGCCACAACCAATTATCCTATGCAAACACTTTGGCATTGGGATTTTCCATTTGGTTTTGTTTGAGTAGCAGATGCACAGACACACTCATCATCTTTATCCACCTTGCAACCAATAAACTAAAAGACCATGATATAATATGCACAGAGCCAACTTAATTACTGGTGCACACCAATGTCAATGAACAGTAGTACAAAGACATGTGATCTTATACCTGAAAATATAGGTCAAAACTTTTCTACCTTCCTGTGGACTCCAAATCCAAGAAAATCCAAAGTAAAAAAATTGCTATTTGGATATGCCCCTTTAGACTAATTATTTCCTTTATGGCACATTAGTTCCAATTAAAAGAACTTGATATAAATTTTATGAATATGGGTAGCAGGAGATATCATCCAAGCAAAACTCGTCACTAAAATTTTTCAATTATAGAAAATTATCCCTCGCAATATGTACACACCTGATTTGAATGTATAATTAGCTATATGTCTGTGTGCTGTACCAATTTATTTTACCAACATTTGTTGTGTTTTGTTTTGTTTTTTTCTTCTCCATAACATAGTTTTAGGAATTCCTTCTGATAAAATGCCCTTGGATCTTTAATAGTGTTCTACCTTGGAATAATTAATCCAAATAAAAAGCATGTACAGCAACTACGTGGAGTGGGTGCTAGAACAAGTCTAGGACCTTTGTGCCAATTGCACAGAATCCTTATACGATCTCTTCATTAAAGCTACCCCCTGACAAAATGCTGCATATCAGAAATGTTTGCCCGTTCAGCATACTACAGTTTAACTTGCACATGTACTTTTCAGAACTCAAGCCAGACTTTTACATTTTGAATGACTAGTCCTGTCCAGTCTGTTTATCCCAGGGATTTCATCAGTTTAATGATCATGCTTATGTCCAATTGCCACACTTTACAGAATAAATATTATTTGCTTACAAGAAATGCTCATGCAATATAATCTCCATATAGGCCTTTTATAAACAGGGTGTCCCAATATTCTCCATACATAGGGGAAATTAACACTTTTTATCAAATAGTCTTCCAAAAATTTTCACATATAGTCACATTTTTGTTCAAAATAGTTTAAATGTAGCTGATTTTAAGGAATGCATATAAAGTGCCATTATATTCATAGCATGTATAAACATGAAAACATCATGAGTTGGAAAAACAATTCCATGTGTGTTCACAAAGAAATGGCAATCATGTCGAAAAAGCTACATTTTGCCAAAGGTGTTAATTTTTCCCTATGTATAGAGACTTCTGAGACACCTGTTTTATATTCTACTCTATTATGTCAGTGACATTTGTTAACATCTCTATATTACACAGGGTGATTGTCCAAATGTACCTGTTTTGAAAGAAAAGTGGGGCTTGAAATTTTGTTACTAGCCAGTCGTGGGTGAGCTCATACATATGAAAGAGGGCAGCTAGTGTTTGCTCTGAGTATATTACGTTGCCCAGTGAAGCAGCATGAGCAGGAGTTCATAAAGGTAGCTGTCTTCACCTGTCTTGAAGGAACTATACTTAACACTATCTCCCTGCCCTGTTTTTGATCTCCATGTATTGTTTGTTCTGTCATTATTTGAGATGTCTTTGCAACTTAATTACAGATAACCACATGTTGCCAAGATGGATATCCAAAAGATGGTAAATCATATAGAAATGTATATTAGTTACGACACACCTTATTATTCAATTTTGTTTTCTTTATCTTTATTAATAAACATTAATACTGAAGACATTTCAGTTATGAAAGAAGAAATGTTTAATTATGTAGTCAACTAAAACTATCTCAACTGGATTGTGGTGTCCAGGTCATCTGGTGTAGCACTCAGTCACTCCCATTCTTGGACAACCACTGTAGCTCTTACATATCCTAGAGGTGTGCTTGGGGTCGTGTCCTGGTGTCCTGTTGGAAACATGATGATCCCAAACCAGATGGGATGACATATCGCTGCAAAATGCTGTGGTAGTCATGCTAGTTAAGTGTACCCTCAATTTTGACTACCAACAGTGTCTTCAGCAAAGCACCAAACACCTTCAAAACTCCTCCTCTATGCTGCACACATTCGAAAGTACACATTCAGGAACTCTGTTCACCCTCTCTATGTTTAACAAAGACATGAAGGTTAGAACAAAAAATCTCATCAGACAAATGGAGAGTTTTCTATTGATCTAATGATCTACAGTAATTATGAAGTTTCTTGTCCCAAGAAAGTCTTGCTTGCTATTCTTCCTAAACAATGGTTTCTTTGCCATAATTTGACCATGCAGTCTCCTCTGAACAGTGGATGTTGAACTATGTCTGACGACTCTGAGAAGCATTTATACGGCCTCTAATCTGAGGTGCTGTAAATCAGTGGTTTCTGAGGCTGGTAATTCTAATAAACTTATCCTCTGCAGCAGATGTAGCTCTTGGTCTTCTTTCCCGGGGATGGTCCTCATGAAAGGGAGGTTCATCATAGCGTTTGATGGTTTTGGCAACTGCACTTTGGGATACATTCAAAGTTCTTAATATTTTTCATACTACCTGACCATCATTGATGAGCTTTTTTTTTTTCTTTTTACATAACTGAGTGGTTCCTTGCATAATATGGATTTACTGTATACAGTAGTTGTAGTAGCATTAATATGGGTATTGGCTCTGTACCCACCCTTGCTCTGCACAAGATAACTGATGGTCTAAATTACATTAAGAAAGCAAGAAATGTCACAAATGACTCTTAAAAAGTCACACCTATGAATTGAAAACTATTCCGGGTGACCAATGTACCTCCTGAATTGGATAAGAGAATGCCATGAGTGTGCCAAGCTATTTTTGTTCTTTATTCAACTTTGACCTTGACTTTAACTCATCTAATTAAAGATCCTGATGCAATCATGTGACCTCTGTGAATCTGTGTACCCATATCATCATTTCCAAAATGGTGTGCCTGGGTAGCACAAGTGACACATAGGGCCCTATCTCTAAATGTTACAGGAAAATGGCAGATTTTCAAAATGTGTCCCATGTGGTCTGTTTGGTCTGTGTTATGTTCCCCCCAAATTTCCCTTGAAGCCTTTTTGGCTCTTATGGGTTAAGCCCTGACTTTTTTAAGAACACTATCGCACAAATGCCCTGTCACCCTCTTCTTCACCTCTGTATCTCTTGTCTGGTATCTGAAAATGAGAGGAGAAATTATAAAGTTGTTTTCATCCTTAATCATGCTACTCTCACATGCTGTAGGTGCTGTTAGTGATGCCGATTCGCTCCACTTGTCTGTCACCTTCTATTGTTCCAGACAGGTTCATTTTCAGCACCTCTGGTGCTAATCACCTGTTATCAGAGCAGAACCTGCTATCTTGTTTCGTTCTCCATGCACTACTGCGGATCTGTGACTCTCAGCACAGCAGCCCAAGGATCAGCTCTGTATGACAGCTTGTTAGACTCAAGCCCAACTCTTAAGGATTAGAAAATCTACATAAATAGTTTTCACCAAACAGCTCAGTCAAGTATGATTATTGTAAAAAGTAAGCAAATATAATAAAAGTCCCAAAAAGGCTCAATGTGATTTTAATTATTTTATTAATTTTTAAGTACCTGTGGTGGTATAGTGGTTAGCACTGTTGCCTTGCACCTCCAGGGCCTGGGTTCAATTCCTGCCTCTGGTCTGTGTGCATGTAGTTCTCCCCATGCTTGGTGGGTTTTCTCCAGGTACTCCGGTTTCCTCCCAAAGACATGCAGATTAGGCAAATTGGCATTCCCAATTTGCATCTAGTGTGTTATTGGACATGTGAGTGTGCCCATGTTTATGTGCCCTGTGATGGATTGGCAGCCTGTCCAGGGTGTACAGTATGTTGCCTTGTGCCTTAAGTGTCCTGGGTTGGCTTCAGGCCTCCTGTTACCCTGTATACAGGATAAAGCAGAATAGACGATGAGTGAGTAAAGTACAGTAACTGTATATTTGACCTATATAGAATCAAAAAGGTTTACAAATATTTTTAATAAAATTGTTATTAAACATCATATATTGTTTAATTAATTTCAATCATTTAATTAGGATTTGACAACACGTTATGCTTGATAGCTTGAGGATAATCAAAAGTGCTCTCTAAAGGCATCTGTGAAAGAATACAAAACAAGTCTGTGACACCCTGTTTCAACCTATTACAGCATGTAAGGGCAATGTGATGTTGGAGGTTCACTCATGTGAGCCAGTGTGAAGTTGCTCTGTGTCTTGGGAGCTCAGCGCTAGCAGTTTCAAACCTTGCCAGACGGTATGATGCAACAAGAAGTGTGAATGATCATTGAGAGTCTGGAAGACCACTTGTGACTACTTCTGTCTAAGACAAGCAGCACCTTCGTGACCATTTCAAACCATGTGCAGAGGTGCACAGCTTGTGTCCTTGTACAGACAGGTCACAATACTAAGGTTGGTCATCTTCACCAGTTTAGCCATTGTGTCACTTTGTTGTTGTTGTTGTTGTTGTTGTTGTTGTTTTGGTAGTTTTTATTTTTTGTTTTCATAAACACTTCATGCTTACTGTTTGACTACCCTTTACCCTGCTTTGCATTCTTCTTCTTCTTCGTCTTCTTCTTATTATTATTATTATTATTATTATTATTATTATTTTGTGTATTGTTTTACAGGCCTTAAATAGCACTAAAATATGTAATAAGCTTTTTTAAAGTTCAGTGGACAAATATGGTTCAATTTGCTTATACCAGCATACTAACTTTTACTTTACATATATAAAAAAAATAATAAAAAATAAAAAAACATATTGCAGTGCATTCTTGTTTACGTCCGAATATCATCCCATAATAAAACATTCCATGAGTCATCTATTATAGGCTATGAAAAACTGACAGTTTAATAAATTTTTTGTTTACTTTCCTACAGCATTCCACAACACTGTTAAATACATTTACTACTAATATCTGTAATTTTGCACAAGTCACATGTTCAACAGGTTGCATTAGTCAAATTTTCTGAAGATAATGAACAGGGGAAAAATATTTGACTGATCATGTCATTTTTAAACAAACATTATTACTCTAATTATACAGTGAAAATTAAATAAAATAAAGAAATGCATAAGTGTAACAACGCGGGTCTCATGAGGGGCAAAATACCATTTTATAAACGCAGCAAAACACAAAATAAATAGAGAAAAATACTCTGAAAATATTCCGGACGCACTGTTCAGACCAGCCAGATCTGCCGGCTGCTATCCTGCGGACTTCTGAACAAGCAAAGGAGTGGCCATTTATAAACGCGGTTGCCAGGCAACGTCGCCGCAAGGCAATCAGCCTGAATATGCTGCACCTAGCGGCGTGTCTTTTTACGGGTCCTGAAACCGCCGCACTTCATGCGGACATTAAGTAGGGTATCAGAGCCAAGACAAGGCAAAGACCCAGCCTCCCTATGACACCGGCGAGAAAGAGAGAGCGACACGCATCAGTTTAGCATGCACTCTCAGGTTAAGTATAAAAAAAGACACAACTCTCTCCTGAATCCTCGGTAAGGTCTTAGGACCCGAGAGGATATAAGTTTTTTGTTTTGTTTTAATTCCTCGCGGAGATGGCGGAGCTCTGTTTTTGTGTCTTCAGTTTTCTTTTGTTTCCTTTTAGTTCATTAATTAATAACCCCTCGCTTTCTCCAAACTGAAAGGTCTTCCCATGCATCTCATAAGCACACTCCCAAACTCCTGATTCATTGACCCCCCTCTGAAGCCCTGCGTCAGGGCTCTTATAAACATCGCATCTTGTGGTTACCACGTAACAGAATGATCGCACCACCAGAAAAACCCGCGGTGCAGGAAATAGTCGAGGGTCAAGCAAGAGTGCTTGATAAGCATGAGAAAGCCCTAAACTGTTGAATTTTGGAGATGCATGAGATTAATAAGTGCCCCGAGCAGATTTTTGGGCAGCTCGAGGTGCGCACCACTTCCAGGTTTCCATCTGGCCGCGAGTCGATTCCGGAGTCGACTCACGCCCCCGGATCAGTGGCTCAATTACCCCCATCTGGTGGCCGAAACTCGACTACCACCTCCACAGCCGTATGTGGGCGAGCCAGAGAGGTGCAATACTGGTATACTGCAGAGCGCACTAATATTTGACCTGCAACCTTCCCAATTTCTATCAGAATGGGAGAAGGTTGCATTTATGGTGTCTCTGCTCACAGGCAGAGCACTAGAGTGGGCACCTAGCACCTCCTCTCTAAGCATGGCACTTTTTACCATCTTGGTAAAGTACCATCCTGTGGCGAGGAGTGTAGTATCGCCCCTTCTTTTATTCTTCCAGAGGGGCGATCCATAGCTGACTATACAGTCAAGTTTCGTACCCGGGCCACCAGTTCAAGGTGGAATAAAGCAGCCCTTATGACTGCTTACCTGAGCGTCAGGCCGGACGTTCCGGCAGCTCCAGACTGGGAACATGTCCTCCACACCACAAAAGCCACTCTGAACACCTAGCTGTTTGCTTCCCCAGTTATAGGCGTGAAGCCTCCCCTCTATGCTTTAGTCTATGGGAACAAAGCTCTCAGGGACTGGGATACGGAGAGGCCAAATGGAGGTGCTCATCGATACAGGGGCCATGGGAAATTTTTATGGATGGGAGGCTAGCTGTGGCACTGGGAATTCCAGTTAGCCCCCTCGCATTAACTGGTCAACCCATTCTGTTTCGAACTGGGGACGTCAGTGCACCCTCAGTTGCCTTAAGGATGACAACCCCTAGTCTCAGCACCTCCTGCCCCAGTATCCCTTACTACTGCCTCTCAGAGCTACTGGGATGTAAAACCTCATTGAAGGCCCATTCCGAACTGGTCTAGAACTCACACCGTACACCTACCCATGGTGACCAAGCGGTGGGCCACCAGGCTCAGTGCCAAAAGCCTGGGAGACCAAGCTATTCCTACTAGGCATACACTGGACCCCGAACCCATCAAAGACTTTCGCAGGGTCCAGGTTGACTCTCGGAGGTCAGGAGCCGTCCGTCAAGTGTTGGGTACTGTAACGACATGGGTCTCACAAGGGGCAGAGCCGCACAAAAATACTCTGAATATATTCTGAATGCACTGTTCAGAACGGGCAGTTATGTGGGCTGCTACCCTGCTAAGGAGCGGCCATTTATATACGCGGTTGCCAGGCAACGTTGCCACAAGGAAATCAGCCTGGATACGCTGCACCTGGCGGATTGTCTTTTTAAGGGTCCTGAATGCCCTGCACTTCGTGCAGACATTAGGTAGGGTGTCAGGGCCAAAATAAAGACAAAGCACGCTCGAGAGACAAGGCAAAGACCCAGCCTCCCTAAGTCTCCCTAAGACTCTGGCAAAAAAGAGAGAGTGACACGCATCTGTTTATCGTGCGCTCTCAGGTTAATTATAAAAAAAAGACACAACTCTCTCATGAATCCTTGATAAGGGCATAGGCCCCGAGAGGATAAAAGTTTTTTAGTTTTAGTTTCCAGAGCCATACGGTCTTGCACAGACGGGGGTCTGTTTACAGTATTTTGTGTTTTTCCAAACGGAAAGGTCTTCCTGTGCGTACTGTATCATAAGCACTGTCACATACTCCTATTTCATTGACCCCCTCTGAAGCCCTGCGTTAGGGCTCTTAAAAACATAACATCTCATGGTTCGGCTCTCCAGCCCGCACCACGTAACAATAAGAGCTTTTTAATTGCATAGTCACTGCAGTAATATTTTCCAGCTGGCAAACAATTCTTTTAAACTTATGCAGTAATTAACTTCTCATTTCTTAAATAAACAACTATATGTCAGACGACATATCCCCTGGTCATGGGAAATATGTTACTGTGTTTCAGAAGCATAAAATTACTGGGCAGCATCAAGCAAAGAACAAAAGCTGGTAGAGGAAGTGTGATGCTCTGGGCATTGTTCTGCTGGAAAACCTTGGATCCCGGCATTCATGAGGATGTTACTTTGACATGTACCACCCACCTAAGCAATGTCTCAGACCAAGTACAAATTTTATATATTCCATAATATGAGTGACAGTAGTATAATGCACCCTGCCACACTGCAAAAATTGTTTAGGCATGGTTTGAGGAGCATGACAAAAAGTTCAAAAGCAGTGGTGTGTTGGAATGGTCGCACAGTGACAAATCCAGGTGGGCTAATGCATTAGTGGGCTTGTCACTCAAAATCTGACTTTAAAAAAAATAAATTAATAAAAAAGTGTAACAAAAACTTCTTAACAAATAAACTGTATAACCTTTTTACTAGCCTTGTCTTTCTGTCTGTGCGCTGGACCGGCATGGCTATCATTCAGTGTGTGCATGAGAGGGTGCTGAGGGCATGTTTCACTGGCCTCACTGGCCTAACAGATTAATGCATTTTAGTTAATATGCATTGACATGACAGAGTGCGCTCCAGAGATATGGTCAATGGAGAAGAAAACGACGAAGAAATCATGGAAAAATAAAGGAGGCTTCCAAATGTTAAAGGAAAAGAAAGTAAACTTGACCTGATGTTTGACCTTTAACATCCTTAAGTGGTTAGATGAATGTTAAATTATAGGTTAGGCTACATATTCAGTTGTAATTTGCATGTGCTTATGAAGCATTCCCTCTGATAGACAACTTTAATAAGAATTAGCAATAATGTAAGACCTGTGGGTTTTTTATTTTCTCTGAAAGTTAATAAAGATAACTGACAATTTCTGGAGCATTATTCACCTTAAAACATGACACAATATGTGATCCATAGCTAGATCATCTCAAATCATTAACCCCAAAGGGAAACTATGATGCTCCAGAAAAGCCAATTCATAAATTATACATACTAGATACAAACAAAGAAGATATGGGAGAATATTACAGGACTAGGGTAAAATTTAAAATAGCTACAAAAATAGAGAATACCTAGAAAACATTAAACAATAGTGTAGTCAGGTGGATGATCTAAGAACTGTACATTAAGGCACTTAATGAGGTAATACATTGCATATTATGACACAGTATAAAAACACTATGCACACCATGAAACTTTGAACTGTGACTTTGTACACACATTGGCACATTGTCTTGCTCATGTCATGTCAATGTCATTTCATACTTTATATTCTTATTGAAAACTCTTGTTTTTCATTGGCAGTTGAATAAGCATTTAAATTCATATCATATTATGTATGACATAAATATCATAAAAAATATCATAAATTTGAATTTAATTTTACATTATTATTGTACAGTGGAAACTTGTATTTTGAGTGGTGTACAAGAGTTTTGCGAGACGAGCAAAATTTTACTACATTACTATAACATTGTGACCACATGTGTGTGCATGCTGAAAGCAACCGCAAATGTCATTAGAGAGGTTCCTTGTTTAAGATCCAGTTTCCAGAGACTCTCTCTGTCAGAGCACAGTGTTTCCATTAGTGTGTGTGTTTGTGTGTGTGTGCATGCAAGTGTCATTGGAGGTTCCTTGTTAAAGAAGTTTCCAGTCAGAGAAACTACATACGCAGTGTTTTTATTAGTGTGTGTGTGTGTGTGTGTGTGTGTGTGTGTGTGTG
>JAAGKR010001729.1:7007-51454 GCA_011419295.1 Clarias macrocephalus
GGCCCCCCCCCCCCCCCCCCCCACTTCTTGTCTCGCTGTGAAATCGTACCACAGTATACCACCGGTTTTTTTTTAAATATTTTTTATCTCCCACCAAACAGGTAAATTCTGTAAGGAAACTTATCTAAAACTTCTCCTGTGAGCATAAACCTGTCTAGAGACTTTAATCATGACAGATCTCGTAAAAATAATAGAAATAAGTCGCTTCTCTATCAGGTTTTAGAAGCCGGTGGGGCTTGATACACACTTCATTAATCTGTCATAATCGTGATGGACCAGGATGAGTTAAAAATTTGTCATTATGCAGCTTGATTACATGGAATTCACAGCAGAGGCAACACAAGAGTCACATACGGTATGAGTGTCTGATCCTGGCCATATAGCGCTTTTTTCATGTTATAGTATAAACTAAAATCCTTCAAATTTGGTTTGAACCATTTTTTATTTACATAATATGGGTCGTTCAATCAAACTGGAACTTGATAATAACATTTCTGGGGAATAAAGACATAAAAGCGATTGATATTTACCGATGACGTCATGCACAGTTCAGTGATTAGATTCTTAGCCGCAGTAAGACATTTGAATGGTGCCGTGCTATTGACATAAATAACGATCCCGGCCGAGGTGGCTTGGAGCCTATTGCAGCCTTTCCTGTGAACGTTCAGCAAATGCAACGCCTGGTCCTTGAAAATCGACAGGGAACTGTACACACAATCATTCACCAGCACCATGTGCACATTACAGGAGCTCGTCTGGGAGTTATTGCCACATCCCTCAGACAGTCCTGACCTCGCTCCAAGCCATTTCAACATGTTCGGGCCATTAAAGGAGTTCCTGTGAGCCAGTTTTTTTTTTTAGACGTGGCTCTGGTATACAGAGAAAACCTTCTACCTTGATGCTACCAACGCCGTTGTGAAACTCTGGAGAAATGCATTATTGATGTAGGAGTCGACTATATTCTACACAATTCAAATTTCAAGTTTGACTTGAAGGTCTCATGTGTATATCTAACACTAGAAGATAGTTGGAAGTCTCAAAATGCAATCAAAGTGTAATTAAATTTCCTGGTTGCATAAGTATTCACCATCTTGGATCAATAACCACTTTTGAACCACTTTTGGCAGCAAATACAGCTGCAAGTCTAGAATTCTTCTCAAATACCTCTGCACATCTGGATCTCGATGTTTTTGCGTATTCTTTTTACAACAATTCTCAAGCTCTGTCAGATTGAGATTAGTTGTAGGTTAATATCCCAGCATTACAACCCTGCCACTGTTGGGCCTTTGAGCAAGGCCCTTAACCTCTTACATGTATAATGAGATAAATGTGCATCGCTCTGGATAAGGGCGTCTGCCACATGCCATAAATGCAACATACTGTAGGCCTGGAGGTTCTAGTTTTTCATCTCACGTTGCCTTGTATTTGGATCCCTCCATCTTGCTGGTTGGGCTTTTTGGAAATGGGGAGAAGATCATATATATATTGAAGCTCTAACAAAGAACTCCAACCTTTTCCCAAATTTGCCTCCAAGTGAGTTTTCAACATTCCAGGATCTTCCATTTTCTCCCTGGCCCTGCTTCGCCTGGGCACCTGCCTGCCTTTGCACATGTTCCCGCCTCCTTCTGTTTTCCCACCAGCTCATTATATGATTCTTCAACGTTGAAACATTACAAACTGCACCTTTGACATGTTTTGCTTTTAAAATGTGCGAATGTTTTCCCGACTATGAATGAAGGAATATTCCATATGTAGGTTAAATAACGGTGCAGGGTCTTTTCCCTCCAGCTACACACACTTTAATTGCTTTCCTAGACCCCTTCGCCTCGCCTGAATGAAAAGTCGTTTAGCGACTTACTTTCTCAAAGAGGATTTGTAATTGTCGTTCCTTATTCTGATCGCTGCTGGCTGAGAAATTGCATTCCCGTTTACCGCACAATGCCGGGTCTGGGTGTGTTGGATGTGAAAAATATGAATGTCATTATCATGACAATGGGAGCTAATTCCACTGTCCTGCCTCCAGTGCCTTTCATTCTCCATCCATCTTTTAATGCACTTTATCAGGATGCCGGCACAGCCTAAATAACCGTCCGCTGTGACAGTCGCCCTACTATCCTGATGACCTCCATCACTAATGCATGGAGGAGAGAGTGCAAATACAGCCACGGTCCACACACATGCACAGTCAATACACACACACACACACATGCTTAAATTATATTATGCTACAGCTTACTGCTGCTTCTATTTTATAATTCATGAAATTGTGATACATGTTTTATACAAGGTGCTGCATGTATGGATGATCCTTTTATTATTATTATTATTATTATTATTATTATTATTATTATTATTATTATGCTGCTGCAAGATAATATTCCTTAAACAAGACATTTGCTGAAGGAAAAGGGAAAAAATCAATGAAGTTAAAGAGAAACAGAAGGAAAGAGAAAGAGAGAGAGAGGATGAGAGAAGAAGCATGGAGAGGAATGAATGCCACACACAACAAAGCCGTCGGTCCGATGCAGAGGCAGCGAGCGACGTCGACAGCCACCGAATTATCTGCAGTAATTTGTTATTTTCTATCTGGCCCTGAGAGGAAGATAAGGGTTCACTTGGGGGAGGCACTAGATTATTGGTCTGTGGAGTGTAATTGATTTTGGATTGGGGTAGGACCGCAGCGACAGAGAGAGAGAGAGAGAGAGAGAGAGAGAGAGAGCAAACTCGACTTGTGTCAAGTGAATTTGTTCTTATTATCTGCGCTGCACAGAATCAACAAATGTGTTCTCGGGGAAAGAAATTAGGGCACAAATTCTGCATAAATTATGGCAGTATTTTTCTCGTAATTGAAATACTCTTGCGCTCATTTTCAACCTAATCTCTATTAGCTGCTTATGAGTGATTGGGAATTTTAACACGTCCTGTAGCATCCTTGTACTGGGGCAACACGAATCCGCGGAGCAGATGTTGAATACGTAAATGAACATGTATGCAAAATATTCTTTCTTGAAATTATCACTCGGTGAAAGAAAAAGCTTAAAATCTAAAATCTCTTTTGTTCAGAGGGTGTGGTAATCTGGCTATTCCACAAACTTGGATCAAACCACTTTCAACCACAGCGCTGCTGAATTCTCTATCCTGATTGGTTAGAAGCAAAGTAGTTTTGTAACACACCAATAGATGGCAGCACAAGGCTGCACGCACAGTAACAGGGAGCCACGACCTTCATACAGTAAGTCAGCGCGCCAAAAGACATGGTCCTGTTTACATGGGCAGCTGTGTAGATGGTGCTAATCTGCTGGACAGCAAGTTAGAACAAAGAGTGAATGTGATATTCTGTGAGACGCTGGGTAAATCTGCCACAGAGACCCCTGACATGATTCGGCAAGTTTACAGCGATTCTGCAAGCAATGAGTCGTTTGAAGTGTTTTGAGTACCACGCACTTCAAGAGCGGAAGAACATCTCTGTAAGAAGACGAGAGATCAGGAAGACCTCAACCCCCACCGAAAATGTCGAAACCGTTCGGCAACTTGTACAGTTCAGACGATCCTCACATGTGATTCGAACATGCACCGTGTTGCTGCCTGGTTCATCCCCAGACTGCTGACCCAGACGCAGAAGGAACATCGCGTCAAGTCTGCCAAGAACTCCATCAGTGTGCCGTGGATGACCCGTCCTTCATGTCAAGGATCATTACCAGTGACGAAACTTGTGTGTGTGTGTGTGTGTGTGTACGACCCTGAGACAAAGCAACAGCCTTCACAGTGGAAGAGCAAGTGCATGCATCAAGAATTCGTCCCCAGGGTCTAGAGCGTCAAGAGCAAATTCTACTGCCCGGTTTTAAGGCGTCTGAGGGAGAATGTACGGCAAAAAAAAAAAAAAAAAACGTGAACTGAGCTGATCTCGAAACTTTTTGAAACCTGGTAGTAACGAGTCAACATTACAGAACAATCAAATTATTGATAAGATTAACCTTTATTCATCATACGATGGGGAAATTTATATTACAGCATCAAAGAATAATGTGCAAATATGAATACAAAAGAAAAGAAAAACAATACAATAGTTACACCTTCAAACGAGTAGGTACTGAAATATTGCACAGTTGCTATTGCACAAAAATGTAAGAAATTATAACAACAGTATATAACACTAATAACAGTGTGATTATGCATAAGTCAAAGAAAACATGAAAATGACTGGAATCAGGTTAAGTGAGAACTGTCCAGCATATTATTACAGCCTGCAAGGATAACTGCAACTGTGCAGAAGAAAAAAAAATCATGAACGACTGAGATTACTGAAACATTTTACATATGTTTAATAGTGAAAAGAGTGTAAGAGCGTTTCCACACACACACACACACACACACACACACACACACACACACACAATGTGATGAGAAGTCACAGGATTGGGACTAAACAGCTGCGTGTCCACAAGAAAACCTCTTGTTAGTGAGACTCAACAGAAACAAAACAAAAGGCTTCAGTTTGTTGCAATGGGAAAAGGGTCATGTGGATGGAAGCGCATGAAGTGATGCACCCAGCATCTGGAGGTTATGATCTGGAGTTGCTTCAGGTGATCAGGTCTAGGCTCAGCAACGTTATGTGGCAATAAAATGTCAACGTCAGCTGATGACCTGAATGTACTGAATGACCAGATCTTCGCATCTACTGTATGGAGTTTTTCTTCCTTCATGACACGGCCATATTGCAGGACTTAGATGAATAAATCTATAAGGAGAGATTTTTATTTTGGCATTTATGGAAGGAATCGCCAGAACTGTAACATTCAGATATAAAGCTGTAACTGTACATGCTCTGACATTTCCTGGTATTCCACAATATAACGTGTAATTATAAACATATATAAAAAATAAATATGACATACAGTGATTTTGAGTAAAAGGAACAAAACCTGGGAAGTGAACACACAATAAACCGTGTATGTGAAAGAAGTAAATTGTTTTTCTTGATTTCTTTTTTTTTAAATATTGTTTTAATTATTAGAATCACATTCGGGCAAATTGTTTTGGGATCAAAGTCAAAAGTGTGACAGCTCTGGATATTAGACAGACAATTAGACACTGGGTTGTATCTTTGTTTAAATTATGTGGCATTGATTTAACAATCTATGAATACGGTATAGAAGTGATGTTAATTCAGATACACGCTCACACGATGACTGACGACTGGATTACAGTGGAAGTGTAAATCCATATGGACAGCCAACAATAATGAGAGTGGTGATTTATGAGCTTTCAGTCATCGCCCGCCCAGACGATTAAGCCTTTCAGCAAGCGCTCAGCAGGGCTGCACACACACACACACACACACACACACTAAACACAGAGGCAAATATCAGCAAGGACGTTGACTGTTTGTTTTTTTAATCTGATCGAACAAATTGCCTTAGTTGTGTTTTTTTTTTTTTTTTTCATCATCTCAGCAGTGTGTGTGTGTGTATGCGCGAGCGCGTGTGCGTTTATAATCCAGTCCTATATTGCAGGTCACCTTAGCGTGAAGTTTCTCCATAAACAGTAGTCTCTTGAGCACTAAGTTATAAGAGAACAGAATCTGGGGAAAAAAGTGGCAAATTCAAGGACACAAAATATTGTATTTAATGGACTTTTAATACTTTACAAAATAAAGTATACTGTAGGGAAACTATAGCTATTGGAAAAAAAAACATTTTAATTATACAAAAATAATTTGATATGTGATATAATAAAAAAAAATGAGACAGTAGTTTTTATAATACGAAATGTCTTATTATCAGAATACAGACGTCCACAAAAACTATTTCTCTAATCATATGATAGTCTGGCATTTTAACCTAATTTCATTCCACAAATCATGAATTTCTTACATGCTCCTTTTCCACATGGTTCACACACGCTGTAAAGAAGCCACTGCAATGGTTCCCGTGAACATTTAGCAAGTGTAACACCTGATCCTTAAATATTTAAGGGGATGGATGTCGCCAACTTGTGCATCTGTCTGTGGTAACTCGACACACACCAACACCACTTGCATTTTACAGGAGCATCCTGTAATGCACATTACCTCGCTCCAAGCCATTTCCACGTGATTAGGGCCATAAAGGAGTTCCTGGGAGGCCGGAAGCAATCGATCTGATGATGGTGTCCAAGTACTCGTGGAACGCTGGGATGAGTGCATCAGTGTAGCAGGGGATTATATAGAGAACTATAAGAAGTTTTTACTCTCATAACTGTAGTCTATTATTCTGCACAATCAAAGGTCCCAGGTTTACTTCGACTTCACTCTTATATGCAAAAACATATGTGCGTTTCTTGTTTTACCAATCTATTTTGAAACCAGTCCAGCTGTCTTGTATGATCCAGAGGAACTCGGTTTATACTTTATATATGACTCGGTTTGCGAGTGCAGAAGCATGAGCACAGTCGCCTGCTTATCTTTCATATGTCTAAGGTAAAAAAAAAAAAAAAATTTTAATGTGATGACCATTAGATTAGGACAATCATCAAGTTAAATGTTTAGCAGTTTTACAGACTGCGATATTAAATACTCTTTTCTGTACCTTGCCGCTGTCATTGTGAAGATTGTTGTGGACATTGTCTCAGATAATTAACTTCATAGTTAATCGTGTTTCCTACCATATCATAAAAAATCCAGACGACTGGAGCAAACAAAAAAAAAGACGTTTTGATCAGTTTAAAGGCATCATGCTCCCTAACTATAATCGAAAAGCTGGTCAGATATTATGATTATATGGTCACACGATTAGAAGTCTTTTTACACAAGTTTACTTATGCAAGTCTTGGACGTGTCCAAAATGTGACACATGAAATTGCGAACACAATGTGCGCAGTAAGTTAGGTCAAATACTGCATGTCCAAACTGCATGTCCATAGGGGTGTCTGATAATATTAGAGAGTTCAAAACAGCTACCCAACCATCAAAGGTTTTAGGCTGCTTTCACATGAGCTGCCTGAGGGGCAGCAGATCTTTTTTGTGTTATTACCCTACAATGACAGAGGTCTGTTTCTTATGTCTGTCTGAATGCACAATGGTTTTTCACTTCCATACGTGGCCCTATATCGGACTTACAGTATATCTGACGCAGTCATGCGACTTGAAGGAAAACTGGAATTCATGTGACTTTAGCAAAGACGTATTGATGTGTGCAGTGGCGACATTTCAAAGGACAGACGCATCCACATTAGAATACGATAAAAGTCACTTGTAATGTTAAATGTGAACCGCTATGATACGCAAATCCGATCCGACTAAAAAATTAAGCATGTAATATGAGCAGAGCTTTCGATTTCTTATGTTATTTGTCTTATCTGCTATTTTTATTAAGGGCAAATGTACAATGATCAAAAATTCCCTCGGGTTGTTCCTGTACAAAATACAGATATCGACCCGTTTTATAAACATTCCAAAACATTGTACACACATAACTGAATAAAAAAATGGATAAGAATTACAGCACGATGTTTAATAAATAACAAGAGTCATCGCTCTGGTGTAAAAGGACTAAAATACTTCAGGACATGCTGGGAAAAAAATCAACTTTGCTTCCACAGTGTATGACGATGAGTCATTGATTATTTTCCTCTAGCAACACGTCTCAACATATTTTATTCCTTGTGAAATCCCGGCTCCATCGATCAGGAGTCCTAGATCTGAGCTTAAACCACACAATCCAGTTAGAAGAGGAACAGCAGCCGTGGATCAGTAATCTTCTGCCTCAGTCACGAAGCACAGCTCTCATCGGCCAAACTCCCACCGAGCGATGTGCTCTGGACCTGGAAACACACACACACACACACACACACACACACACACACACACACACACACACACACACACACACACACACACACCAAGACATACAAGAAAGTGCTTCAAAATGACAGAGTTTAAATTATTTTAAGTGTCCAGTTGCCACTGCTAGACAGATATGAGCTATTTGGAGCAGATATGAACATCATCATCATCTTTTTTTTTTTTTAAAGGAAACTCATATACTGTACATATAACATACAAGATACCATATAATAAAAAATGATGATGCATCAGTGATGCTTTCTGAGCTGTCCTGTTTTTCATTCGAAAATGAACAGCTTCATTAATTCTGCTTAATACCAATATACACCCAGAAAAATCTTTGGTGACGGTGTACAGTGTGGTGGGGAAATCATGCGCCAAAATGATTCCTCAAGCTCACTGATCCGCTTTTTTACTATTTGAATCCTGGAATATGTCTGTTCTATTAAGATGTGATAATCTGGTCATTCAGTACATTCAGGTCATCAGCTGACTTGTTTTTTTGTTTGTTTTTTTTTAGCCACATACAGTAACGTTGCTGAGTCTAGACCTGAGCGACTGACTGAAGCAACCTCAGATCATAACACTGTCTCCAGAGGCTTGTACAGTGGACACTATGCATGGTGGGTGCATCGCTTCATGTGCTTCCCTTCTCACCCTGACACGCCCATCGCTCTGGAATAGGCTCAGTCTGGACTCATCAGGTCACATGACCCTTTCCGTCGCTCCAAAGTCCAAACTTTATGCTCCCCAGCAATTGTACGTGTTTTTGTTCCTGATCAGTCTCACTAACAAGTGGTTTTCTTATGGGCACACAACTGTTCAGTCTCAATCCTGTGAGTTCTCATCACATTATGTGTGTGGAAACGCTCTTATTTTCACTATTAAACATAGATCTGATTTCTACTTATTGTGTTTAAGTGATCTCCATTCATGATTTATTTCTGACCACATTTCTTCCATGAAGTTGAAGGTACAGCACAGTCCTTACAGATTTTAAAAATGTGTTGGACAAATTTTAAACCAATTGCAGGAATTTCAAATCTCATTAATTAATTTCAGTCCTTGATGCCAGCCAGTAATTTGACCCTTCTGAAGTGGTGACCAGGCAGCGTATTTGCATTTAAAATCCGATTTCCTCTGCCAGATATTTAAGGCTTGACTAAATGTGGATTTTTCAATAGGATAAAAAAAAATGTATTGTTCGTACAAATAAACAGACAAGTGACTGCAGGATTCAATTAAAAATATCCCATTCTTACCATGCACGAATCTCTGAATACACCAAAATGTTTGTGAATCTGGTGAAACTATTTCATTCAGTTCAGCATACATAAATATTTACACACAAAAATTAGGCTTAATGTGGGCATCGGGCATAGTCATGCATGACACTGGGGTTGTTAATGATTAATCATAATTCAATTATCTGCTGTTAAGAATTGAACTACTTAAAAATTACGGTGGCCGAGAAGTACAAAACAAATTAACAAAACCCAAAACAAAATAACAAATCCCAAAACAAAAGGGCCGACTGCAATGAAACAAAGCCTAAAGGTGAAACTCGAAAAATTTGAATATCGTGCAAAAGTTCATTTATTTCAGTAATGAAACTTAAAAGGTGAAACAAATATACAGTGTGAGATAGACTCATTACATGCACAGCAAGATAGTTCAAGCCGTGATTTGTCATAATGGAGATGATTATGGCGTACAGCTCATGAAAACCCCAAATTTGAATATTACATGCAATCAATAAAACAAGGATTGTACATAGAACAATATCGAAACTATACGAATAAGTATAAGTGTGCATCTGTACTCAGTACTTGCTTGGGCTCCTTTTGCAGCAATCACTGCCTCAATGCGGCGTGACATGGAAGCTACCAGCCTGTGGCACTGCTGGAAGACCAGGATGCTTCAATAGCAGCCTTCAGCTCTTCTGCATTGTTCGTTCTCACGTCTCTCATCTTTCTCTTGGCGATGCTCCACAGATTCTGCGGAAGGAAGCATGAAGTCCTCCAAAATCTCCTGATTTTGAAGCACTGAGTTACTGATCGGAGGATTGGCGGTTCGATTCCCAGCTCAGCCAGGTTGCCATTGTCGGGATCTTGAGCACGGCCCTTAACCCTATCCGCTCCAGGGGCGCTGTATCATGGCTGACCCTGCGCTCCGACCCCAGTTACGCTGGGATATGCAAAGAAGGAGTTTCACTGTGCTGTAATGTTCAGTATATGTGACAAATAAAGGCTTAAATTTCGTTGATTTCCTTTAGTTTTAGCGACAGTGTACAGTGTAGTAGTGAATTCATGTGCGAAAATTATTCCATATACTCACTGATCCGCTTTTTACTTTTCACTTTGAGCCTAGAATATTGAACCTTTTCACAATATTCTAATTTTCTGAGATTGTGGATTTGGGGTTTTCATGAGCTGTCCGCCATAATCATCTAAATTATGACAAATCACGGTTTGAACTATCTTGCTTTGCATGTAATGAGTCTTTCTCATATATTAGTTTCACCTTTTAAGTTGCATTACTGAAATAAATAAACTTTTGCACAATATTCAAATTTTTCGAGATTCACCTGTATATGTTACCACAAGCTCGGCCAAATGCACCTGTGAAAACCAATTAAAATTCGTTCAGTAGATTTTATGTGATGCGTGCACAAACAAACAGACAAACAGAATGTTTCATTTCCCCAATTAGTTTCATTAAATTCAGTCTCATAAATGTGTGAGCTGCTACAGTTTGCATGTGCATGCGTGTTAGTCTGCATCCTTTAGCCGTGTTTTCTTTTTTCTCATCTCTCTACGCGTCCCAGATGATCGTTTTCCATCAAGCCGCATCTTCTAAGAGCTTTCAAACATGTCGTTAGATTGTCGCCGTGGCAACAATTACGGAATAAAGTCATCTTGATTAATCAATAAGCACTCCATGACACAAAGCAAAACAAAACAGATCGTGAAGAAAACAAGGTAAAAGCCTTTTTGGCACTAATAGTGTTGCTGAAAGATCCTCCACCCCTGGAGGTTATTCACACAATAGCGACGGCGGCGGTGAAGTGGCACTTATTGATCCCGAGCAAAACGCTTCATGACGAACGCCACAGACTCCTACAGAGGCTGTACGGTTATCACGCTAGAGCTGTTTGCACTCATAAACTGAATGACTCATAAAGGAGATGAAGCAGATGAGCAGCTTAAACACGGCACGTGTTTACACACTGGCTCTGGTTTTATGTCGTTTTTTTTTCCTTTTCCGCTTCAGCACAGCTGAGTGTTTAGGAGCGTCTGGTGGGTTTGTACATCATTGCTGCTCCAATACTAATGTAATACCTATTAAATATCGTCTGGTGTATGAAATAATTCAGATTAATCAGATTTATCAAGAGCTGTCCTAAGGAGAAAGAACATCTTACATGAATGCACATAGAGCCTTTAATCTGCAATGTGTAAACAATAATCTATATATTATTTTACATTTATATTCAAAAACATACATTTGTACTTTATAGGTTAAAACCCAGAAAAACTGGCATATTAACTACTTACAATAATATTATGTTTTTAAATGAGTATGTAAATGATATATATATACATACATTATATATATATATATATATATATATATATATATATATACACACACTCTGTATATAGATATCTTTGTATATGTATTTTTGTAGCCTGACAATTATTATTATTATTATTATTATTATTATTATTATTATTATTACATCATCATCATCATCTAACATTTTATTATAATGATTTTTTTAGATTGCCTAAACATCATTCTAATTAAAAATTCTCTTTTATTTACTGTTTTCATTTATTTACTTTCATTTAATATGTAATTTTTATTTATTAAGTGCATTATTATTATTATTATTATTATTATTATTATTATTATGACACAATTCCACATGACCGTGTTAAGTTGACATTTTTTCCTTTTTCCTTTTTCCTTCCATTATGGCCATTTAACTTCTTTAACTAATAAAAATGTTAAAGAATTCAAATGTTTATGACCATCATATTCATACTGTTGTCACTCTTGTTGCTTATTTAACAAGAGCTTTTAAACAGTCTTTTCTAAAAGCATGTCACAAAAAACACAACGCTAATTATTATTATTTATTATAATTAATATTAATAAAAAAACATAATTCTGAACAGACGAACAGATAAAAGCGAAATCCATCGCTGCATGTTCAGATCTCTACATCATGTTGTTACTCACCGAACTGGCAGATGTATCTGTTGCGAGTTTTGCAGCGCTGATCGTTCCAATTGAAGGCGTTGGACGCCTGCAACTCGACGCAATTCCCAAAGCTCGAGTCAGACAGAGAGAGAAGAGGGACACCTGATGGTCAAACCCAAACACTACAGCTGCTCAAGTGTCTACAGTCCTAATATTCAGCTTCATCCACATATTGCAAACAACAAACAGCATCGTGTTGCATTTTTCTCACCCCTGATTGTCTGGCTGTCCAAAAGCAAAACTGTTGAAGCTGGAGACTTCTCCTGTGTCCCAGCGGAACGAGTCTTTCAGTGATTTATATGTCAGACCTGTTTTTATAAAGAATTTAAAAAAAAAAAAGAAAAAGACTTAATTATTCAATCATCTGTGAGGGAGAACAAAAAAAAAGTATAAGTGTATATACAGCCTGGCACTGGTAATAGACAAGGACACACACACACACACACACACACACACACACACACACACACACACACACACACAGAGGCCCAAAAATGTATACACACTTCAACATTCAGCACATGGCTACACTATACACTTCAATTTGTGTTAAAATATTTTTTTAAAAATGGCATAAACTTCAACTGTTGAAGTCTGCATACATTTTTGGGCACCTATCTATCTATCCATCTATCTAAAAGTCTTAGATACCCTGTTATTTTATGTTTTTTACTTGTACAAAGTTTGTTAGACATTTTTTTTAACTTCATTATTAAGTCAGTACAAACAAACATTTCCAAGCATTAGCATTCCAGTAAAAAATCCAATCTTACTGGAAAATGTCTGTAGGGTAGAAAAGAAAGCAGCATATTATATAAAAGATTTCAGATAAATAAACAAAAAGAAAGCTTCTGGGAATTGCATGGATGAGAAAGTCCTCACAAGGACTGTGGCAGGAGTGAAGAACTAAGCAGCTATAATTGCTATAATTTTCTTATAAAACAGCACAAATTGTACCTGAGACTATATTTTAAGCAAACGGTCGTCACACCAATTATTGACTTTGTTTCATTAATTACTGTTCACTGTAGAAACTTTTTTCGAAGACATCCTTGCTCTACAGCAGATATTTGCATGTTGACCTCTGCACAGTATTGTACATATACTGTTTATATACTGTATATCCTTAAGTCTGTCTGTACCTGGTGCATCTCAAAATCATAGACGGGTCATTGCTAAAGAAGCTGGTTGTTCACAGAGAGCTGTATCCATGCACATTAATGGAAAGTTGAATGGAAGGGGAAAAAAGTGGTAGAAAAAGGTGCACAAGCAGGCGGGATAACCGCAGCCTTGAGAGGATTGTGAAACAAAGGCCATTCAAGAATTTGGAGAGGATTCACAAGGAGTGGACTGCAGCTGGAGTCAGTGCTTCACCACGCACAGACGTACCGTATCCAGGACATGGGCTACATTTGTCGCATTTCTCGTGTCAAGCCACTCTTGAACCAGAGATAACATCAGAGGCATCTTACCCGGGCTAAAGACAAAAAGCTCTGGAGTGTTGCTCAGTTGGCCAAAGTCCTCTTTTCAGATGAACGTAAATTTTGCATTTCATTTGGAAATCAAGGTCTCAGAGTCTGGAGGAAGAGAGGAGAAACACAGAACCCAAGCTGCTTGGGGTCCAGTGTAAAGGCTGCAGTCAGTGGTTTGGGGTTTGGGGACCATGTCATCTGCTGGTGTTGGTCCACTGTGTTTTATCAGGTCCAAGGTCAACACAGCCTAACAAGAAGGTTTAGAGCACTTCATGCTTCCTTCTGCTGATCAGCTTTATGGAGATGCTGATTATATTTCCCAGCAGGCCGTGGTACCTGGCCACACTTCCATAAGCACTAATGCCTGGTTTAAGGGTCACGGTATCCCTGTGTTTAATTAGCCAGAAAACTCATCCGACCTAAACACCATAGAGAGTCTCTGGGGTATTGGAAAGAGGAAGATGAGAGACAGCAGACCCAATAATGCAGAAGAGCTGAAGGCCAGAGCCACCTGTGCTTCCATACAGTAACATCTCAGCAGTGCCACACACTGATCGCCTCCATGCCACGCCGCACTCATGCAGTAATTCATGCAAGTATTAAGTTCATACTTTTCAATACTCCAACATTCCTTTTTAAAATTATTTTTCAATTGGTCTTAAGTAATATTCAAATTTTCTGAGATACTGAATTTTGGGTTTTCCCTATCTATAAGACATAATCATTAAAACTAAAAGAAATAAACACTTGAACTATATCAGTATGTGTGTAATAAATCCATATAATATCAGTTTTTGAATTGAATTACTGAAATAAATCAACTTTTTGATGATATTCTGATTTATCGAGATATACCACTAGTCTACTATTTAAAGGGTCTCAACACTGAACTCTGCAGAACGTATTTTACTTTGGAGATAAGCTCCAACCCTAAAAAGTTTTTTAGTTTGTTGGAGGAACCCTCTTTTTCCCGCCATTATTATGTATTATACATAAAACATTCTTTTGTTTATCACTCTGAAAGAATCCTCTTATGTATGTTCTATTTGAAACTATAACAACCTAGTTTTTTTTTTGTTTTTTGTTTTTCAGAAAACGGTTCCAAGTTCTCACCTATCCAGAAGTTCCGCGTCTCAAAGTCAGGGTCCGTGACCTCGTTGGTGTTCTCCAGCTGTCCGAGGTAAAAGGCCATGACATCCTGGACCTTCTGATTGAGCACTTGAGCCAAAATCCCTCCTCTTTCCTGTCATGAATAAACCCACAGCTAGAGCCAAGGCCTATTCACTGGGTCTGATGTTGACTAATCCAACCGGTGGATGATGATGAGTTCTGTTTGTGAGAAATTGCTTCCTTACTTGACAGCGGAGCTTGGCCGTGTAGAACGTCTCGGCTTCAGAGGACACCATGAAACATTCACCGTCTATCTGCAGGTCGCAGCTGTGATGGGGGAAACTCAGCTTCTCTACAGGACATATAACCATACCAGGGAACATCACTTGAACATGTTCTGAAGGCATCGGGGCAGATGTATTTTATTACTATTTTATTACAGGTTAATGTTATCATCATCATTAACCAATAGCAGCTTTTGCTTCTTTTTTATTCAGCAGGTCAGTTTGATTCATTAATGCTTTCAATCATGACAAAGATTCAGTCCACTCTCACTGTGCAGGTCAGTTTTTGAGTCAGTTAATGTTTTGTTTAAAGGGTCAGGGTTTGACTAAGTGACACTTTCAGTCATGACAGAGATTCACTCCTCTATCATTCAGCATGTCAGGGTTTGAGTCACTGAATCATTTTGTAATGAGAAGATTCTCTGCTCTTTCTGCTCGCCTCGCTCATTCACTGAGGATCTTTCAGTCTGAGGTTCAAGACTGAACTAAGTCATGCTTTTGGTCATGACTGAGATTCACTTCTTTTTCATTCGGCAATTCAGTGTCAGAGTCAGAGTTTGATTCAGTGAGTCATCCTGTCATTACTGAGATTCACACCACTCTCAGTAAATCTTTCAGTTATAACCTGCTGTAGATTCTCTTCTTTTTTCTCCTTTCTTCTCACCTTTGTATCCTTTGGTCATGACTGAGAGCTACGTCCCTTTCATTCAATAGGTCAACGTTTGAATTCACAATTTTAGATTCACTCCATTCTTGTACAACAGGTCGGTACTTACTGTAAGTCAGTAAGTCTCTCCTCTCTCATTCAGCAAATTAGTGCTTGAGGATGTGAATCATTCTGTCATGATTGCGATTCTCTCCTTTTCTATTAGGCGAGTCAGGTTTTTGTTTTCTGCTTTTTTATTGCCTAAAATTCAGAGTTCGACTAAGATGCGTTTTTTTTTCCCCCCTGATTTTCTCCCTAATTTAGTCGTGTCCAATTCCTCCCCGTCACTAGGGGGCGCTCCCACATTAAGGCTACTACTACCACTCAGCCGGGAGGGCCGAAGACTATCACGTGTTTCCTCCGAACCACGTGATGCCGGCCGACCGCGTCTTTCCGAACTGCTCGCTCACGCACCGTTGGGGCGGCGTAACACACTCGGAGGACGGCGCTATCCGCTCCTTCCGCTTGCGTGAGCTCACAGACGCCCCAGGTTGACTGTAGAGCCGTGATTAATGTGGGAGCACTAAGTACCTCTCATCCCTCCCCTCTGAGAGAGCTCGGAAAAATCAGCTCTCTCTAGACCTCCGGCTGCGAGAGGTTACAGCATCGCTATATATACATATACAGTACATGCGCTATAATATGACCTCAACCTGTTTACTATTAGAACAGAAAAATGACCACCAATAACAAAATGAGAAGGAATCACAAATTAAGTACCGCTCCTCACCTGCACACTCCGCTCCTCCATAACCTATATCACAGAGACAGGAGCACTCCTCCTCCTTATAGCGGCCGTGGACACACTGCACACTACAGCGCACTGAAACACATAACAAACACAGATGGGAAGACGCAATAAGTTTAAACGTGAGGTACAGAGAGAGAGGTGAAACTGAAAAGAACCGCTCTGACCCTGGCAGAACCGGCCCGTGAATCCGCGGTTACACTGACACTGACATGACGAGACGTTCAGCTGTCCGTACCGTCCACAACTCATACGACAAGGGTTTCGAGGGGTCTCTGAAACAACACACACACACACACAATGTAAAAACAACTCCTTAAAAGGTTGCTCGGTTGGTTTATCTGACGGACCTTGAAAATATTGCTTGTACAAACCTATAAATGAGAGTTTCTATTTCATACAAGATTGCAAGTGAAACCTATTTCAACAACTAAAATACTGTAGATGACCTTCAAACAACTGGAATAATCTTTTTGGTTGTTTTTTTTTTTTTTTTTTTTGGACTTGTATAAAAAATATATTATCCATTTGTATCCCTTAAAAAAGCTTTTTAGTAATTTTTTGTTTTTATATTTTACATATTTATATATACATATATACAGTATATATATATATGATATATATAATTTTTTTTTTTTTTTTTTTTTTTTTTTTTTAATAAACATATATAGGGCTCAGGATTGTGCAGTATAGAGTGACATATCCTCTTTGTCAGCACGACCTAGGCAATATGATGAACTGAATTTTATTCAATTTTAACCAATTATCGTTTTGAGGGATTTCTGAAACACACACTCATACACACTCAAAGCAGAGACACGACTGCCACTTAAAAGCACACAACTCATTCATTAAAGCTAACCTGGCTTTGAAATAGGTGAAGAGCTTATCTATTGTATCCTGTCTAAAATTTCATTAAGTGAAATTACCATCGCATAAAACTCTACTTAGTCCTGCCAACATGTTCACCCATGACGCCCTTATCTCCGAATGAATAAAGAGCTAACAAAGAGGCAGTGTTCATACTCGGATACACCTAGAAATAATGAAACACACTTTTAAAAGACATCAACTTCTATCATGGCAGTTAAACACAGCTTATCAGATAAGAGGCTCATTAGCATTCCGGTCATGACGGCATGTCAGAATTTGTAAATCAAAGTGGTCCGGTTTCCCATGGTTCTACTTGGTTTAGTTTAATAATGCTTCAAGTTTAACTAAATGCTAATCAAGCCCATGTAAAGCTCATGTCAACATGTTTCCATTACAGTTAGCTTCTTATGACTAGCCTCAGGTTTCTGTGCAAAACACCTGCTGTCCTCGCTGCATCCTCACAGCTTTTTTTAGGTCATGTATAAGTGAAACAAACTGCATCTAACTAGCATTTTGTATAAACCATTTAAACAACAGTGATCAGCATAGTCGGCAGCGCTGTGGCTTGGTGGTTAGCACTCACATCCTAAACCAGAAGCACTAAAATCACTGCTTCTGCGCTGTTGCTATATGATGCTATGCTAACTGGTGTTGCTTTCTAGCTAGTATGGAACAGGAAATGGGAATTAATAAAAACAACCACAATCATACTTTGGCCATATCTGATGAAACATAGAAATATGCACAAAACTTTTTCAACTTAATATTTACATTGCTCTAGAGATGCTAGCATTAATCATTCGATGCTAGCTTTTGATTTGCTCGCACAATTTATACGTTTTTGTGTCTTTGCAGCATTTTTACTATATTTAATTTATAGCTCATGATATACTGTACGTTAGATTTTTTTTTTACAATTATACTGAAGTACAAACATGGTGTGTAATTATATACCCCATCACTGATGCTTCATTTCAATGAAAGAGATTACGTAGCACAGTGCTAAATGAAAAAATAGCATTTCCATTAAATTTCTCTGTACATTTGTAGAAATCTGATATAGCCAGCATTTCATAGTATCACATACAGTTTGTCATGTCACTAAATTAATCTCTGCACCTTTGGGCCAATCTAGATTGATATGCAAATTAGAGAGTACCAACATGCTTTATGCAGAACCTTGGCTAGCTGAAGTAACATTTTGGATGCTAATGTGGTTTGGATGGTTAATCACTGAGGATGAAAATCATTTCGTGACAAATTATTGCAAACAGCTTTTGTGCTGGATGTTAACCAGCAAGGTCGCTTTTTTGGGATTGCAGCAGGACATGGCGGTTTTTCTAAGCAGCACATTATGCATATTTATAGACTGTAGAATTTTTAATTAGGGTACAGGATTAACGATGCTTTAAGGTCATTTAAAATGATTTCTTGGGCATTAAACTGAGTATTATTTTTCTACACATTTTATTAAGGCTTACACATTCAAGAATACTTTAAGTAAAGAAATTTGTCATGTTCACAGAGGCTTTAAAGTAAACTGACCTACATTAGACTTAACACAGATATTTAAGGTGGACTGGTCTACAGAAAGATCCACAGTGTGTCTCACCGCACAATCCTCCGACGTGGTCCCAGAGCCGCAAGCATCCTGACATGGAGGCCGTGCAGAGGGAGCAGTACTCTCCTGATTTATAAGGAATCACTTCCCGGCCGTTCACCTCCCAGTTTCCCCTGCACACACACACACACACACACACACACACACACACACACACACACACACACACACACACACACACACACAAACAGGGCAAACCAGACCTAACCACGATTAATGTAACTTACTGTTACGTTTGAATGAAAAATCAATGCTGGGCAACACTACAAATATGCCCCCATTTATCACATGACCCCAGTCATAACACACACGGGCCTGATTGATAAAAATCCTCATAGGAATTATAAAATACCCTACACATCAAAGGTTCTGACACACCTTCTAATTTCATTGTCTTTCCTGATTTTTATTTTTTTCTACATTCTAAAACAATTCAGAAGGCATTTAAAAATATTCAGTAATCTCCTGTTTTATATAATCAGTTTTTCTGAAATGTGTCTTCTACTTCTGCTCTGTAAATCCTTCATAACGGCTCTAATCTGAGGTGCTGCTTGTTAATTGGTGATTTCTGAGGCTGGTGACTCTGAATGAGCTTATCCCCTGCAGCAGAGGTACGTTTTGGTCTTGCTTTCCTGGGAAGGTCTTCATGAGAACCAGTTTCATTATGGTGCTTGATGGGTTTTGCAAATTCACTTGACAACAATGTTCTTGCAAGAACTGTTCCAGAAGAGCTGACAACAATATCAGACATGGTATATTAATAATTATTGTCTTACCCGGGAAAGTACGCACACACAAACATGTGCAGGTGTTTGACTCCAGCTCTGCAGAGGTGCAATGCGCAGCCCACCTGACTGGACGTGGCCCAAACCAACTGACTCACAAAAGAGAACATAGTACAGTATACTCTATGTTGCAGTTAGAAGTTTACATGCACTCATCATGAACATTCATGTCATGGCAATTTTGGACAGGGTCAAATTATACATACAGGGTTATAATTATATACTGTATACACCATAGCACAAACGTGCTTGAATAGCACTTAGCATATTTCACCTTAATTAGATGCTTGTGCTATCCATCAACTACTGTAACTTCTGGTAAAATTCTGGCTCGATATTTGACCACTGTTGATGGATTGATTTTGAATGTTTAATTAGTTTCCTGGCACGGGCCTGATTTTTAAGCATGTTTAACAAATTTGCAATATGAATGAGTCTCCAAAAACCCAAATAGTTAGCTTGCTTTATCCATTCCACAACCAGCTTTGATGGGTCTTTCTCCTGTCAAAACACTCAATTTTGTCCAAGTTTCAACCATCTAGCTGATAATTCATGGTTCTGCTGGAGAATCCTGATGTAGTCCTTCTCCATCTTCATTATTATACCCACTTTACAGCATGACACTACCACCACCACCACCATGCTTAACATCTGGTACAGTGTTCTTGTGGTTAACTTTTACAATTCCAAACATACCACTGGTCAAAATCTTCCTCCAGAAGGCTTTTTCTTTGTCCATGTGTTTAGCTGCAAACTTTAGTTGAGCTTCTTTGTTGGACTCCAGCCTTTCAATCCATAGTGATGTAACCATCGCTTGACTGTAGACAGCGACACTGGTTCCTGGTGGTTCCTGACCATGTGAACAAATTTCCTCTCAGTTGAGGCTTGAGACCTTGGCAAAGTCTGTTCCTATTGTCAAACAAATCTATTTCATGTTGCACAAAGAAGCTACCGGTTGGAGCCAATCATCACTGGAGACCCAGGGCTCAGCCAATTAAAAGGGGTAGCTCAGTGGATGTGGTGCAGGACTACTAATTGGAAGGTCCCAGGTTCAAACTACAGCACAACCGCAGTCCTGCTGTCGCCCCCTCAATTGCTCAGATGTGAAATGAAAAGATGTTTCTGGACTTTCAGCACCAATGAATTAATAATCTAAGTGGGTGTCCCGTATGTATATTTCGTCCCTGTCTACATACTGTATAAATCTCCAAATCATACCTGTGTGTAATGCTTGCAGGTGTGGTTGCTTTTGCATTCTCCAGTTTGATAGATGTAGTGATGGCCTTCCTGAAACCATGAGTTGATGATGTCAGTGTAAGAGGCCACACCATGACGAGACTGATGGATGTTCCAGCCGACGTGCCCGGTGTCCACTGCTGATCCTGGAGTGTTCTCCTCGCAGGACGCAGCCCTTATCTGAGCCTGTGCAGCCAGGGTGTCACTCCACTCCTGAGGAAACATTCGGCAAAAACATGGAATCAAATGCCATGCCTACACTGAGCATTATGGGTTTAAAAAAAAAGTCCAATTACTTGAATGAATTCAGGCAGATTGTGACCGAAATATTGGCTTGTTTCTTTGACAACATGGTGAGGAGCATGAAGAGAGTGAACTGACCCACGGCCCCACAGGTAGGGTGCCATGTTATGACTTTCTTGGAAAAAAAGCAGAAATGTTTTTGTTATACTAACTGCCTTCACCCATTTCCTGATGCCTTTGTTTCATTCCAGGAGTAAAGTCATGGCATATCTGTCTCAGGGGAAGCCGTTTGACCCAGGTTCTTCCTCCACCTCCTGAATTTGAGTAGAGTGAGTTGTGCGTGTGTGTGTGTGTGTGTGTGTGTGTGTGTGTGTGTGTGTGTGTGTGTGTGTGTGCGCGGTCAGCAGTACGCCATGCTTGGCTGGTGACACCGTATTCCCATGGACACGGCTGTCACCACTGCGAAATCTAGCGTGAAATCAAAGTAGGGGGGCCACTTTCCACAGATGTGGTTTCACAGCAGCCTCCTGAAGATCGGGTCCCATTTCAGAGATACAGCCTAAGAAGGAGAGGAAGCGCAGAGAGGCGGAGAACACGGTCAGCACTCGACTCGTTGGCACAAATCAGCGGCCGGAGTCATTCGAGCCGTCCTGTTCCTGTTCCCACCCACACTACAGACAGGGACGAAACTCCGACAGACCATCAGCGGCTCCGCTTTAACCGCGCCACCATACGCTAGCTGTCTTCTCTTATCTCTCCACACATGCCGTCTCTATGTGAGGCTCAAAGATGCTGCCAACTTTCTGTCACTCCTCCGCCTCGTCTCTGAGGGTGGGAGAGCCCCTCACGGAGTGACAGGGTGCATTTAGATTCGCTCACAGCGGGGGACTGCAAACGCTTGCTGAAAAGAACAACAATCGTCTCCTTTACACTCAAAGAAAAAAAAAATTTCACACAGCTGAAAGCTGAATCGGAGAGATTTCTTTGAGAATGATTTTGGATGTGTATGCAGTGTAGATCGCCATTATTTCTCTAAGGAGTATAAATATGGCTGAGTGCAAAAATTTGCACCCCCTTGGGACAAAATGGCAGATGGATTTGGAGAAAAGAAAAATCCAAAGTACACAAATTAGACATTTGTGCTGTGTCTCTCAGACGTTCCTCTATACTCAAAAAGAAACTGTATATGAACAAGTTAAGAATATATAAAGTTCTAAATGCAGCAAAAACTACAATACGTGTTTGTATAAATGTGTTACTGTAATTTTAACACTGTCATTTGTACGTACAGTAACAGTTGACACGGGCCTGTACGGTATCAGCATCGAGATGTTTATTTAACACTTCGAGAAGGAGACTGGAGTATCGGTGCTTTGAAAGGTCTTTCTAAGTAACATGACAAGCTGCAGATGTTTTTGTATCATTAACTTCACAAGAATGAAAAAGAGCTTGTTTGTACTGTAGCTGCTATAATGCAACAGGTCAGTACTGTAATGTAATTTAATCTGATGTAATGTATCGTACGTGATAACGTTCACGTAATGTGTGTGACATGAGACATAAAGTCAATGCTGGACATGACCATACCCAAGACAGGTGCAAAGCAGATTTCAGCCCATTCCAATATCTATGAAAATTTCTTTTTAACTAATTATTCTGTCATAAGTTGCAGCCCCACACTTTGCCTTACATTTCACAATCCAGTTTAAAGAAACTGCGTAAGCAAGTCGATTGTCTTTCCACTTAGTCCTACATGTGCTGTTATGTTAAACACGGTTTCCACTCACACCAAATAAAACCGCAGTGGGGTCACTGGCGGAAAAAAAGCACCACGATTTGAGAAATTTTATGAAATTAAGAAATCTTATCTCCTTCTGAAAGCGGAGCTTAGAGTTTTCAGTGTAAGCCTCTAATCTCTGCTACAGCCACAGACAATCAGGCTGCGCTTAAGGATTTCTGTGCAAATATTGCCGAATGATAATCGCAAAGCCTCTTCAGCCCAAAGCCTTTTTCAAATTTATCACTAAAGCACTTTAATATCCCTTTTTAGCTCCACCAGAACTCCTCTGTGAGCCGTTAAGCAAATTATCTCAAATGCGAGAGCCTGGAATACGAAATGCAGACTGATGATGACGACACACCGTCCTCCACCATCTCATTATACTCACGCCTTAATGAAGTTTCCAATATTAACAGTTATGCCGAAGCTTCTTAGTACTGGATAAATAATGTATACCATACAAACCCCCAAAAAAAGGTCTAAATGTTAATATGAGGGATGTTCAAGTCAAACCGGGACTTTTAATTGTGCAGAATAATACAATTTTTTTATTATTATTATTATTATTATTATCTCTTTATATAATCCCCTGCTACACTATTGCACTTATCCCAGTGTTTCACTAGAGCTTGGACACCATCAACGAAGAAAGTTTTCTCATTACGCCAGAGCCGTGATCAGACATCCTGGCAGTCCATGTGATGACGTTCCTTGTTGTGTACAGGTGAGCACTCTGGATTTAACCAACCAATCAATCCAATGCAATAGTTACATTTTATATACATTATAAACACAACCATCAAAAGTTTGGAGGGGTCCGGATTATGCAATAATCTCCTTTGAACAGTTGATATTGAGATGTGTCTGCTACTTATGCTCTGTAAAGCCTTCAAACAAACAAACTAATCTAAAGTGCTGTTAATTGGTGATTTCTCTAAATTAGTGGTTAGCACTGTCGCCTTGCACCTCCAGGGCCTGGGTTCGATTCCCGGCCAGGTTTTATTCCCGCCGCTGTGTGCATGGAGTTTGCATGTCCTCTCTGTGCGTGATGGGTTTCCTCTGGGTAATCTGGTTTCCTCCCACAGTCCAAAGACACGCAGATTGGACTAATTGGCGGTTCCAATATGGCCATAGTGTGAGGCCATAGTGTGGCTGTACCCCGCCTTGTGCACTAAGTCTCCTGTTATAGGCTCCAGGCCCCCTGCGACCCTGAATACAGGATACCAAGCGGTATAGAAGATGACTGAGTGAGTAACTCTAAATGAACTTCTTTGACTTCATGAGAGCCAATTTTATCATGGTGCTTGTTGGGTTTTGCAAACGCACATGACAATATCTTTTAAGAACTATTAGATGACTTTCGTGTCTTAAAATAACAACTGATTGTTGTTTATGTTGTTACGTAGTTACCTAATGCCATACGTGTTATTCCATAGTTTTGAAAGCTTCAGTATTGTTCTAGAATGTAAAAAATCCATTAAAAATTTAAATTAGAGGGTGTGTCCGGTATTACTATATTATTATATCATCCATATACTGGTTATTCGTGTAGGGACGCATATCCCAGCAAGATCAGTGCTTGAGGTGAGGTACATCATGAATGGGATGAAAACACACACTCACTAGGGGCAATTTGCAAATGTCAATCACGATACCGTGCATGCCTTTGGACTGTGGGAGAAAACTGGAGTACCTGGAGGAAACCCACCACACACAGGGAGAACATGCGAACCCCACACACACACCCCCCACACAGACCGAAAATAAAATTCAAGCCCCATCCCAAACCCGGAGGTGTGACTCGCTCCTTAAAAAGACAAAGATTTTTCCTTGGCGCATTGACGTACGTGACGTTTTTTCCTTGCATGACAAAATAAAGTACTTGGCATCCCTCAGAGCCTTGAGAAAAAAACAACCAAGATGGCAACCATGTTTAAAATCTTCTCACACGATTACATGGAGGGTTACGGGGGGGAAAAAAAAGTCAGACTTGTACAGTGGCTCGTGTTTGTTTAACCCCGTAAGCCTGTAGCCGCAGGACAGAACAGCGTGCGCGGACTTGGGGATTAGCGCCCTGACCCGCGCTCACGCAGCAGCTGTCCTGGTGTTCGCGACAGGCTTGTGTCAAAGAGACGCGAGTGTATCACTGTTTCAACATCGCCTATCCTTCAGAGAAAGAGGACGTCTGATCGGATTAAGTGCGATCTTGAAACGAGAATAGACTCCAGCTGGGGAGGGAGTCACATTCCGCATGGCTGATAGGTGTTTGGGGGAACTTAGGAGGAACTGTGGGAAATTTCTACACTATAAGCAGTCAAGGTCAGTGGTGTCAATAGAAGAGAGTTGTTTTACAAAGCACATCCTATTCTCAAACTCTGGAAGGTGGGGGCACTTCAACAACAAGCATGCTGGGGGTTTCTTCTTCTTCTTCTTCTGGCATGTTCCATTAATGAAGAGCTTTGGCACCAGTCCAAAAACGGGAGCATGGAGCAGAAGGGAGATCCTGGGAAAGCACGGCGAGAAATATGTACGTACCTCATGTACTTCAGCTGGATGTTCACGTCAATTATTTCATGACTTGATCTTAATAATAAGGAACCAATAAGGAAATTAGGAGTGATATAAACACTTTTAACACCTCGATAACGTGTCGACAGGTAATAGATGTCCATAAGCCTTGACCACATAAAGTATTTGAGTAACCGAATTCAGTTAAAACCTTAAATACTAAAACAACAAATAATTAAAACTGAATAACTCCTTAACCATTCCTCACTAAACCTTATTGTTTTGTTTTTTTTTCCAATGAATGCACTTCATACAAAAAGAAAAGTCCTACCCCGTTCATTCAGTGGTACCCTTGAGTTCTTTTCTGACATTAAGAGCAGGATTAAGACTCCGCAAAACGTACCATTTTCTGCATGTTCGCCGCCATGGGCTCGACTCGGCTGCGCAGTCGATTGTGTTGTGTAACGATCTGAAAACGCTCCTTCGGCCCAAATCCTAGAAAGAAAAGCACTACAATTAGCTCTACTGCACAACTAGATCGGATCTCCATGGCAACCAAGCGCAAGTGTGAGGTCGAGGGCAAGCTGAGGGGTCAAATAGTTTGTGCAGATGATGACAGGTTGATAAAAACAAAAGCAGGAGGCTACTAGTGCACAAGTACTAATTGGAAATACAACACTACACTAGTTACGCTGTTCTTTTCTCTCCACCCAGTGCATTACAAAACCGACATAACGGGTTAAATTTATATTCATACATTATTGTTTCTTTGGAAACAACTCATTCACATGGTCTTCTACAGGGATTTAATTTAAGCATTACATTATGCAAAATAAGAAAAACATGCTGTTATAAAGAAAAATGTATTATTGTATTAAAATGTTTATTTAACATGTATGGAAGGAATGTCCAAAGTCAGAAAGTTTTTAGCACTGAGAACTTTTTTTCCGTTTTCTTGATATCAGCTTTTTTCTTTAAAAGAGGTTGAATGAAAGAAAAAAGTCCAGTGAAGCTGCTATTAATTAACGTGGTTCAAAAATGTTCTACAACAAAGAAAAACTAAAAGCAAAGTCATTGATTATTAAAATGCTGTGGTATAAAAGAAATAAAACTGCTATAGGAAAATATTTGACTTCATTACATCATGACATTGTTGAGTATTTTCCTACAATTCCTTATTTATTATGTATTAAATAATAAAGTTCAAATATTACACTCTACATGCTGCAGGAAGAAAGGGTTCTTTTTACTTATGACCCAAGACCTTTAATTCAGAAAATAAGACAGTAAAAAAAAAAAAATATATATATATATATAAACCAATAAACCAAAATATTTCAGAACAATCAAATTTTTAACTATGTATCACCATATTAGCTCACTGAGTGTGCATGTTGTCAGGTAGCTGTCATGTCTTCTTGAAGTTGATGCATTTTTCAACACAGTTTTATGCACAGGGACTACAAAAGCTAATCAGCAATCAACTCTGTTAAATTAGAGCATCTCAGAAATTCAAAGTAAGTCAAGAATTTCAGGTAAATATACAGTAATTCATTAAAGTATTACCTGTTTTGAAATAAACTTGCATAAAAAAAACTAAAAAATCTGAACGTATAAAGCAGCTGTTATTAAAAAAAATTTATGATGTAAGGTCTGAAAAAAATATGAATCTGTACATTTCTATCAATATGGGTGCGGTATAGCTGTGCATCAAAGAGAATGGCAGATTAGATTTTTATTGTTTTTAATACGGAAAGCATATACTTAAAAGATCCAGAAGGGAGTTATGATCTATAATCTCATTACAGATTCTTCACCATAGTGATCAAGTAGTGACATGATTAGTGACATGAATGGTCTTAAGATGCTTTACTGTTGGCATGACAAAGGACTAGTGGCAGTGTTCACCTTTTCTTCTCCAGACAAGCTTTTTTTCCCAACGCCCCAAATAATTGTAAACCGGATTCATCACAGAAAAATACTTTACTTCAGTTCTCAGAAGTCCATTTTCTGTATCTTTTGCAGAACCTCAGTCTGTCCGTGATGTTTTTCCTGGAGAAAAGTTACATCTTTGCTGCCCTTCGTGAAATGTATGAAGGTGAGCGCTACCATCAGTCCTGTGTCACGCCAACAGTACAGCATCACAGCACCATTCATGTGTTGGGTTGCTCCTATGCCAAGGGAGTGGGTTCACTCCCAATTTTGCCTAAGAACACAGCCATGAATAAAGAATGGTACAAAAACATCATCAGAGAGCAACTTCTCCAAGAACAGTTTAGTGACAAACAATTCCTTCTCCAGCATGATGGAGCTCCTCGCCATGAGGCAAAAGTGATTACTAAGTGGCTCGCGCAACAAAACATGAACATTTTGGGGTTCTGTGGCCAGGAGACTCCCCAGACCTTAATCACATTAAGAAATTGTGGTCAATCTGAATCTGAAGCAGAAGACTTTGTGATAGCTAATATTTGTGTCATTCTCAAAACTTTTGTTCATCCTTTACATGGGAACGTGATCATTTTTCTGAAGACTTAATGAGGCATTTAACCTTGTTGAGAAAAACTGTAATTAACTAAGCAATTAATAAAAATGAATACAGGTGATGCAGTCGCTCTCGCTCGCGCTGCAGCTCGAGACGAATCACGCAGGCGCGTGCGACTTACCGCTCCCAGGTGAGTCGGCTCGTGCGTTAAGCGTCCGGCTCGCGCAGGTGTTCAAGACTGAAAATATGAGTATAAGAAGCGCAACGCGTGTCTGCGGGTGTCTCCGGTCTCTCATGGCCGTAAGAAGTTCCCAAGTACACTGTATAAAGAGTGAGGATCTGTATTATTCACCTCTAACACTCAATCTCTCTCTCTCTCTCTCTCTCTCTCAGCCCGCTGCTGTCTCGCGCTCCGGCTTCGTTCTCCCTCCTGATGACGTCACACTAGTACTTTGGTAGCGTGCACACACTCATGATGAACACGAGTCACAACAGTACTGACATAATGACTGTACAATTTACATATTTTTATAAAAGAAAACTCCAATAATAATTTGGAGAATTTTAGGTTTTCTAAAAAATTAAAAAAGAAAGAATATCGTTATGCAGACAGCACACCTACAGTTTGGCTAAATTCACTTAGCAAGCTTTACTTTTAATAGATATTTTAATTAGCCATCGTCAACCTTCTGGCAGAATTCTGGTTTACTATATATCAATAATTTTTATTTATTTTATTTATTTATATTTTTATTATTATTATTTATTTATTTATTTATTTATTTTTTTGTAGATCTGACTTTTAAACACAGTCATCAAACACACTGAATGACAGGGTTGAGGTTCCAAAAGCTTAAAGTTAACCTGTTAACCTTTATCAAGCACACAACAAGCTTTGTGTGTGTTTCTGGGCAGTATCCTGTTTGAACACATTGGAATTTTGTCCAATGTTTCAACCATCTAGCTAGTTATCAGGTGGTATCAAAAAGTTTCAAGATTAGTGCACCACAGATCGGGTTGCTTTTGCCGTACGTCCTCAGACGCCTTTAAACCTTGCAGTAGAATTTGCCTTTGACTGTCTCTATCGACGCACAATGCCTGGAATGCTCTTCCACTGTGAGGTCTGTTGCTTCATCTCAGGGTCGTACCTACAGTATACACCCAAGTTTCGTCACCGGTAATGATCCTCGTCACCCATGCATGACGAACTTGGCAGAAACACAACGCATGTTCAAATCAGACATCAGTATTGTCTGGACTGTTCCGTATGACAGACCGACCATGACAGCAATGTTGTGAATCGTTCTCTGACGATGCACAAGTTTCAGAATGGTTTCAACATTTTTGAAGGTTGAGCTCATTGTCTTCCTTATCTTCCATCATCTTCCAGTGATGTTCTTCAGCTCTTGAAGTACGCGTGCCACTAAAAACATCTCATTAGATGACTCACTGCAGCATCAACATAAACTTGACGAATCATGTCAAACGTCTATGTGGCAGATTTGCCCACACAGAATTTCTTTGTTCTAACTTGTTGTCTATGATGAAACAGCAAACGTGGTAACACACACGGTCAGAATAGCACCAGCCGCACAGCACCTCACCTTTACTTCTCCAAGCATACCTCGGGTCAGCTTACAGGTATCAAGGAGTGAATTTATTGACTGCAACCTTCCATTGAGTGCATATATACAGTCAATAGATATAACATTTCTAGATGTTTTGTTACCAATTCTTTCCATTAGTTAGCCTAGTACACCTGTACAGGTAGCTACTAAGTTCTTGAATGACACTGCTCTAAAGTCAGTGCAAGGATTTTGTTCAGTTTTAAATACAAGGACTTACCAAATAGGTGAATTGTTTATGAGTCTGTGTTCTACTGAACTTTTTGCTAGAGCACATTACCACGGACCATTTCCAAAAAAAAAAAATGTTAAGCCATCTCATTAAGCCATCTGATTGCGCCATCCCTACCAATTGGTTAAGGTTTGGTACCAAAAAAAAGCAAAGAAAAAAAACACTAGATGTCACTGCGTCTTTATGATATAGCTTTTCAAAGACTTTGTAACATACAAGAAATAAAGAGGAACTAATGTCGCAAAAGATTTGTACCTAATTTTTTAAATGTCTATTATTATTATTATTATTATTATTATTTGTACTGAATCCTTGACCATAAAGCAACATCTTACCCACTTTTTTTAGGGATTACAGTAAATGATGAACATTTACAGCAAATTGAGAGCATTATTTCTCTTCAGTGTTGCCATCAGATTAAAAAAAAAAAACACTATTAAAATATATTTAAAAATATCTATATTAAACGTAAAAGTAGTGAACATTTTAAAAAGGTAATATTTAAATGGAGTTTAATGTAGTATTTCCAACATATTCAACTTTGTAAAACCAGAACTGTGGCAAAATTATGAATATGTATAAATAATATGTATATCAGTGTTAGCACATTGTGTTTATATTTCACGGAATATTTCATTAAAATAAAAATTATTCACTAGTTTCAAATTTGTCTTGGCAATTCTGCCAACAATAATATATGTATAACTAATGCTACTACAACATTTCAGTCAAAATGTCTTTTTTTTATTATATTAATAATTTTTTTATATTATTGTTTTAATTAGTAACTATTAAGATTAATACACATGGGTTCAAGAATAATAATGGAAAAATAACTATATGATTAAAACGTTGGCAGCGTTGGGAGTAGACCGTTTTTAGTTGCTTAAATATGGAATTGCGTCAAGAGTCATGACATTTCCCTTAAACTTAAATGACTGTAAGCAAGAAGTTTCTGGAACAATGACAGAAATATCCTTGGATAGACAACAAATCCAAGTCAACAAGAGCCGAGTGGCTCTGACTGTCTGAGCATCTGGATGAAATATTCCAGTAGAGGCAAAGCCACTGTTTCTGAAATCGTCCCACAAAGATGTTTCCCTGAAAGCTGACCATAGCTTTGTTACAGAAATAAAGGCTTTAAAAGTAATCCAACATGCTCATTTACAGTACGTCATTTGGATTCAGGGGATTATGGTTTGTTTTATCGGACACTGCCTGGATTCTCATGGCTTAAAGTAAAAAAGGAAGTTCTTTAGTAATGATTCGTACTAACCTCTAACATGTTCCCATCACCTCTGGTATTTTCAGCATGAGTTGATCTTTGCACTTGACATCAGACTAGAGTGCTTATCAGTAGTTCCAATCAATGTGCTATTTAATAATGTTCAAGATATGATCGTGAACATGAATATCATGGCACTATCAGGCTATCAGTGATTTTTTCAAACTGGCCTTAATAGAATAAAACCCCAGAATTAGGTGCACAAATTTTTATTTGGGATTTATTGAGCCTAAGGCCTCTCAACTTCGTGTTAGTGATGATGATGATTGACGACAGCTGGTAGATTCTATGTGCCAACCTAACAGAGTTTATTTTAACATCACTCGTATGATTGACCAACACACAGTACAATGAGGAAGTCCAAGGAGTTCAATGCAGATCAGAGAAAGAGTACAGTATGGTAGTCAGTCAAGTCTCTTGTGAATAAAAAAAAGTCATGAAAGTTACTTGAGGTGTAGTCACTTTGCCAAGGTTTGGAAGAAGAACTTCTATTCAAATAGACAATTAAAACTTGGACACATTTCCAAGTTCCAGTGGGATAATGACCCTAAACACACATCAAAGCTGGTTATGGACTAGATGAAGCAGTAGGTTTTATGATCCTTGTATATATATATACAGTATATTATATTACTGTTATACTCCTTGCCTCCTTGTTGTTTTATTTATTACTTAAGGCAAACCAGAAAGCTAACTAGCTTCTAACACAATGCAGATTTCCAGATCTCTCTGTAACACCTAATCAAGGATGCTTACTTGGTGTGTGGGACAAGAGATTGTACACCCCATATAGGACACTAGCTTTCTATTTAACACTACAGTAATTGCGATTCAACCCCAGAACACAGAAGTTAATGGAGCTGATATACTAAAGCGGAATAAGTGGAAATATAAAGAAAAACGTTCTGTATTTGTGGTTTACAGGACTGTCCACTTTCATGTTTTATTCTCCTCACATTTTGGATACACAGTACTAATTAGAATTTTAAACTACAGTATTTTCACCCATGTTAATTACACTAACTGTCAGTCACTAATTGTTGGTCACCAGCTCCGCTAGTCGCAGTTATTTACAGTAGGTCCAACAGTTTCAAAAGGATATGTGTCGATGAAACAAACTAACTGGTTAAATAAACAAACAAATCATAATCTGTTGATAATAAATGATGTTTGTGGCATTATTGTATAAAAGCAATATCAACCTCAAGGTCGTGCTGTTGTACTGAATATCAGCACGGCTGGGTCAGGTTTCGCCCTAATGCCTACAAATGCATCACAGCTGTGTAAGGGTTCACCCCTCAGCGGATGCTCCACCTTGTCACAGAGCCTCAGGGGAGGCTCCACATCTTCGGAGCGCATCAGGGGCGGTCCCATATCCTCAGAGCCTCAGTGGAGGCCCGCGAGTCTTTGGAGAGCATATCTCCAAGGACGACCCAGTGCTGCATCCGCTGACTGGCTTGTAGGACGACCCAGCGCTGCCTCCGCCGCCCGGCCTACATCGTCGATTCAGTGCTGCCTTAGCCAGCCAACCTACAAGAAGGATCCAGCACTGCCTCCACCACCTGATGTCGACGTCATGCGTCCATCACCGGTCCCCCCGGAGAGCAAGCCATTGCCGCCTCCGCCTCCCAGGTTCGAGGGCAGGCCGCTGCTGCCTCCCTGCTCTGGGAGTCAGCTCATTGGCGTCGCAAGTCGGGTGAAAGGACCCAGGACCTTGGGGAGGGTACCAGGGACCTCCGATAGCACTCAGGAGGAGCGTTTTTAAGGGGCGGGACTGTAAGGGTTCACACCTAGAGGGCACTGTGTGCACGATAAGTTTGTTTTTGTAGTTTTTGTTTGTAGTCTCAGTTTCCCAGAATGCACCTCGTCAGGTGATGAGAGTGCTCACCTGAACCGAGGTAGCTCATTAGAACTTTATAGCTGTATACAAATAGCTGTTTGTTCTGGGAAACTGGGTTGAGCATTAGTAATGTCATGTGGGCATTTGTTTTAGTTTAAGTTATGTTATCTAACCTCTGTTTCAAGAAGGCTCTAGTTTTGTTATGTTTATGTTCATTGTGTTTTGATTTATGGAGCTGGTTTTGTTAGGTTGTCTCTTGTCTTGTGAAAGTATTGTTCTGTGTGTCTCCAGTGTTTGTTTGCCTTTTGTTTAGTTCCTGGTATGTCTAGTTCCTCGTATGTTTAGTTATTTAGTGGGTGTAGCCGCTAGTAGGCTTTAGCCACTAGTAGGGTTAGCCGCTAGTAGGCTTAGCCTCCAGTAGGTTTAGCCTCTAGTAGGATTGGCCGCTAGTGGCTTTAGTCTTTAGTAGGTTTAGCCACTAGTATGGATTAGCCTCTTGTGTGCTTAGCCTTGTGTGTGTCTGTTTCCCCTTTAGGTCAGTTACTAATCCGGTTAGATACTAACCCTATTAGTTACTTACTCGGGTTAGGTCATTACCCACTTCCACAATACCCAGAATAGATACTAATCAAACTAACTACTAACTCGCTAAGTCGTTAGTCTCTAATCTCTCCTTGTATCTAGTCTCTACTTATCTCTAGTCTGGTCTCGTCTCGTCTCTGGTCTCGTCTCACAACAGCACTCCCTCTCATGTGTTATTGCTTAATTGCTATAACATTCAAGCCTCATGAAATCACAAAATTAAATGGCTGCCTGTGCATTGTTTGGCAGTCATCACACTTGTGTTTTTCATTTGGGTGCCGACTCCATGGGTATTCAGTAAATATAATATGTGTTCTGTTGTAATGTTAAAAAGATATTACTGAGTGTTCATATTTATGTATTTCCAAAATAATTTATTTTGTTCTGAGACGCACTGAGGAAGGGAAAGATCTCCCTGCAGAGGGCAGAGTGTTTCTACCCTGGTGCGAGACTGACTCAGGGATGATGTGATGCTCTCGAGTAAAGTGACTCATGTGTATGTAGAAATAGCAAGAAGGCTGGGTTCTCCATTCACGTCTTATTTTAAACTGACATCTTCCTCTATATTTACCATATGTTCTAGGTTGTATAATCATTGTTACACATTTGGTTTAAAGTTTTACTATGACACATTCTTAATGTGTGTTGTAGTCATAATAGTCAGTAATTAAAAGAGGTACAAAACCTCAAAAAATATTTACATATAGTATAAAGCAACATGTCCAAGTCCAACATGTCCATATTAGACTAGGAAAGTTCATTATAAGTCATTGTCTCAAGTGACAATATGCAATTGAAATTTGTCAAATTCGTTTTCAAGTTTTTATATACTATATACTAAAATATTTTTTATATATTTTTATATTTGTACAAATTTTATTTTCTAATTCTGTATATATATATATATATATATGGTTGTATAAGCATTTCACTTCATATCATACTGTGTATGTGAGAAATAAAGTTAAAATTTTGAATTTTGAATTCAAGTTTCAAAAAGCAAAAAGCAGGAGTTTCCAAGCATATTTTAAGAAATAGTCAATTGAAAAGTTACCAAAGTAGTGCTAATCTATAACCTTTTACTATAATCCTCCATCAGACAGAAGCTTGTTATTTCTACTTTCATCCAATTAAAAAACCTCCTTTGCAGTCTGATATGCGCCTCAGATGTGGTTGACCAGCGGATTTTAGATTCCTCCAGGTTAACAAATAGGCTACTAGAACTGAGTGGCTTTTATGAGGAGAAAATTTGGCATGTGGGTTTTTTTGTAAAAAAAAAAAAAGAAAAAAAAAGGGAAGAGAAGAAAAACACCAGTCTACAGCGGCGGGTTATAAAAATGAGCTCTGCAGATGGGAGAAAGCTCTCGTTTGGATGGCTCTTGAAACTGGTCCCAAGTTCTCTCTACTACATTTTGTGGATTTTTAAAGTGAGTTTAAAGACTCAGGACGTTTAAGAAGTCTAGTTTATTTTGAGCATTGTGTACGTTTTTATTAGGAAAATGAGTCTGATTTCCATCGTACTGCTGATTATGTGGATCGGTCAGATGAACACGATTAATGGGCAGGTCAGTGAAGTGTGTGAGATTTTTTTTTTATTCAAACACTAATTAATTTTATAATGCAAGCCAAGAATGTACTGTATGTTTGTGCTACATTTATCATGTTAATCTTTTGTGAAATATTCTTTATGCATGTTAATATGAAAAAAAAACTACAAAACTACAAATATTTAAAGACATTAATTTTTATTTCAATAATTTATGTATGTATTAGTATGGATATAAGTACGAGATATTAAAAAAAAATTATATATATATATATATATAGTTGCATTTGATGCTTTGTGCTTTCATGTGCAAACTAAACATGTAGTTTAATATGTTCTGCCTGAGGCTAAATATTTGCACAGGAGGTGTTTAAGGGTCAAAGAAAGACCTCCTAGCTGTGTGTGCGTTCCTGTGTGCGTGTGTAAGGTAGGTCACAGAGAGGACTGTCACTCGTACAGAAGGTCTACACAAACTGAACACAATTTGTAAGTATTTACATTACTTTATAAATGAGGGGTGTTCAAGTCAATCCGGGACTTGTGTTAAAATTTCTTAGAAATGAGGGTGTAAAAGTTATTGACATTTAAAGAGGACTTCAACCACAGTATGGTGATGGGACTCTTAGCTGCAGTAAAATATTTAAATGGTGTAAACATTTTAAAGATGGCCGTACATCTGTGATTGACGGTCTCGGGCATGGTGACTCAGAACCCGATTGAGAGAGACGAATGCTCGATCAATGGAAATCGACAGATAATTTGTCACCAACATGTGGAGGAGATGCATCTGTCTGTGGGAACTGTACACACAATCATTCACCAACACCACTTGCTCATGTTTGGGTATTTGAAGAGGTTCCTGGGGGGCCAGGGGTTAAGACGTAAAGCAGGCAGTCCAATTTTGGTGATACGTTGGGATAAGTGCATTTGTGTAGCAGAGGATTGTATTGAGGAATAAAGGATGTTTATACTCTAGTAATTGTGTCCTGTTATTCTGCACAAGCAAAAGTCCTGGTTTGACTTGAACGGCATTTGTAGTTTAGAAGGTAAAAAGGTTGGTGTTTTAGTAATATTAAAAAATATATATATATTGATCATCATCTTCATCATCATCAGTATCCAGCTCATCATTCATTAACCAGTCACTAACCAGCTAACCTACGCATTTAACCTTTACTATTGTAACTCATGCTAGAGGTTTATTCATGTTTATTACAACAATGTTAAAATATGCCTGGAAAAAAAATACGCTAAGTGAATACTTATGGTTATCATTTGTTATAATGGCATGCCTTACTATATGGTCACTTAAAGAGAAGTGCACTAGGTTTTAAGGAAACCAGTAAACTGAGGATTACAAATAGTAAGTACAATATGTAAAATACTGTAAAAATCCATATCAAATTGGATTTTATGTGATTAAGATTTTACCTATTATGCTTAGAATCCTTTTTATCCTAACTGGACAGTATATCTCTAAGAACGGTTATGATTATATTATGATTATATGTACCTAAGGTGTCTATAGTACAGTATAATGTTTAATATAAAATTATGTTTAGCACAAAAATAAATCAATTGCACAAAAATAAATCAACAATCCTCACTGATCCCCACTGATCCAGAATTCATAAAGTAAACAAGATGTTTCAACAGGATATGCAAATATTTAGCTTTCTTACATAAGTCATTTAATATAAAAAAAAAAGTGCCCTTCCTCTTGATGGCAGCCAATCAGGAGCAAGAAAGCCTGCACTGAACAAACTGAGCAAAATGAATTAAATTAGTCGTGTTCGCTTCATCATGCCATCTCAAGCGATTGACCTCGCCAGTGGCTCCAAGGTTTGATCATTAGGGAGCTTAAAACAGAGACCCATCAGGATTTCTATAAAGCTGTTTCGTGAAAATGTCTACTGTTAGAATATCTTATTAATAGACACAATTGCTGTTTTCCGCTGTCTGTGTGGGTTTCCTCAGGGTTCTCTAGTTTTCTCCCACCGCTAAAAATATGCTGACAGGTGGATTGCTGAGTCTCTGGACTAGACAGAAACCTAATTAATAATCTGGCTTTATTCATTTATCTTCATTTATATAGTTTCAAATAGGATACACTGCAGGGTGAGAGTCCTACCAGCAGTTTTTCGGTCGAGCATTTCGACACAGCCCTGGCTGTTTTCTAGCAAAGTCCTTCGGCTGAACCAAATCAGGACCACCCTTTCTTTCTTGTGAGCGGCAATATTTTCTCAGAGCATGTAAAGCTCATACTGCATGCGCTCTGTTCATTCACCTCAGGAGCACAAGCTAGTCTTTCAGCTCTGAGCTCCAGCCTCCACTTGGATGTGACGTCATGAACGTCAGGACCCCAGACACTGCATCATTCACGGCAGAACACGGTCCATAGAATAAAACCAGCACATGCTTTAATCGTTTATGGGACTGGCAGTTACAAGGAGACGTAAATTTGGTTGCACAAGAACGAGCGAGACAGAGAGAAACTGTCTGTGTTAGGTGAAAGATCAATGAATCCTGGAAAAGAAATTGAATGCGTGATATTAGACACCAGTGTGCAAATATGAATCATTTATTCTAATATCTTACTTGTTCAACTCCAAGAAGCTGTTAGTGGATCCAGATTATATTCCTTAGAAATATGCTTTAAGATATGAATACCAGCAAGCTTCACATTCAATTCAAGCACTAATTAAGATCGTTATCTTGGCAACTTGCTACATCACAGCAGTGTGTGTGTTCCGACAGGAATGTCCCAGTACTCAGGAGCTGCAAAATTCCCTACGCCAAGCACAAAAGCTGCTTGCATCACATGAGGCCTCGTACCTGCAGAGTCTCCGCAGCCTGAAGAGGAAAATCAGCCAGCTGCAGAACAGCACGGCCCGTGTGCCTGCCAAACCCAGTAATGGTAGGAGCTTTTGATGATGATGTCAGATTGGCGAGGAAAAAAACACAGGAGATGTAAAAATGCCATGACTGATTGTCTGGTCCTACACAGCTTTCTGTCCGAAACTGGACGCCCCCCTCAATGGACGGAAATTAGGAAAAGGTCTACTGCTAGGTCATGAGGTTCACTTCCTGTGTGACTCCGGCTACGAGCTGGTGGGCTCAGAGACCCGGCAGTGTAAGGAGTCGCTCACCTGGAGCGGCCAACAGCCTGTCTGCAAGGGTCAGTCATACACCCACATAATTCCTACATAACGCGTTCACAAGGCTGAATTATACTAATAATGTGTGTGGTGTTCATAGGGTGTTCATAGGGCTGCATAACGTCTACTTAAGGTGTACTTAGGGCTACATAACACCTAGACAAGTTGTTCACAGGATTACGTAACACCTACACAAAGTGTTTATGAGGCATAAAATTTAAAACATTTAAAAAGGTTTTTTTCTTTGTCAGCTGTCGGACTACTTTTGTTTTGTGGTTTTCTGTGTTCACTGGGCCACTTGACATCCACATAAGTTCTATATGACAACCGCCATAAGACTACATTAGTATTTACAGAGGGTTATTAAAAATCTGTCAGCTATTGAACTGGTTGAATCACTGTTTTTACATCAAGTATACCAGACACTTGACCGTGTTTACAAGTTTACATTCCATGGCACCTACAGTACTTAAACCTTTTATAACAACTGACTTAGAGCTACTGTACACAAACATTTTTAAGGTCTTATCTGTGACAGTTGTTGGACTGTTTTTTGATAATTTGACATAAAATTGACATAATTCCCGGACACTTGTGAAGTGATAGATATGTGTTGGCATAAAGATGTGTGATGATATTTTACTGCGTTTACAGGCCACTATATGCTTATAAGCTGTATATACTAAAGTCTACATTAGCATTTAAAAACACTAGTTTGAATGTGTGTCAATTTGACATCAAGGTGACATAATGCCTGTTTGAAGTAGTGGGATTCGTTGAAATAAGGATGTGTTGACATTTTACTGTGTTCCTTGAGTGGCTTAATACTTAAATAAGCTCTTTTTGACAACTATACAAATTTATTAAACATACATACTGTATAAGGATTATCTGTCAACTGCTTTTGTCATTTTTACAACAAGTTGACATAGTGATTTCTTTTGTTGTTGGAATGAAGTTGTTATTACATTTGACGTTGATGGTTATAAGACAAGTGACATAAAGCTACATAAGCATTTTATATAAATAATAAATAATTGTCAGACTATCATCCTTATGTAGCTCTTACAGTACATTTGAAAAAAAAAGTGCAGTGTTTTAGATGTTATGAAGTACAGAAAGTCAGCTCAGGAAGTTTCATACACAAGTTATGTCATCTTTATGATGTTATCTGATTCAGATTTTTTTTAATGCAAGCTAACATATGTTAAAAAGGGTTAATTAAATGTGGACATACAGTAGGTTTATGTCATTGCCATAAGGGTGTTATGTAATGCTATAAACACCACCCTTAAGTTACCTTTTTTTTTAATTGCCTTAAAAAAAATTTAAAAGCCCAGATTTTTTTTTTTTTGATTAGGTCCTGGTGTCATGGTTGTCTTCTCACTCCTTATCCTTGTCATTGTTCATCTTTTTTGAACTCCACCCATCACCCTCACTTCCCACATCACTGCTTTTATTTTTTCCTGTCTCTAAAACACTCTTTTACACATCACTTACGTTATCACCCACATTGTTCCCCGGAAAAAAAAAAAAAAAAAGTTTCACATGCTCCTCAGCATGATTGAGTTTCATTTGGCTTCTGTAAAAAATGTTTGAGCCCAGCTCATTGTTTTACACACCATTTAATTCCAGACAGCAGTCCAACAAGTCGATTAGGCTCGACGAACGCTCCATCAGGCACGAAAGGAAGCTGGCTGTGAAAGCACAAAACGCAGGACATACTTTACTTAATCTTTGCATCAGTATCGTAGTATAAAGTTACACGAAGCTATCAGAGCTCTGCATACCTTAATGCATCTGCTCGGTGTTAGGGATAGATTAATGACCGAATTCCTGTCTTTCCTCAGAAATAAATGAGTGCGCCTCTTCACCCTGTGCCAATGGGGGTTCATGCACAGATGAAGTCAATGGATTCACATGTGTATGTGCCAGAGGATGGGCAGGACGCACATGCCAATCTCCAACGCCCACATGTAAGGATATTCACATTCTTTCACAAACAAGTCATAATCAATTCAGTTTTATTTCTGTTTTTTCTTCAAAGAGTTACTATGACTAGGCAACACGCATGTAAAAAAAAAAAAGTAATTGTGATGAGGGTTTATTATACATGGTACGATGGATTCATGGAAGTCCAGTTTGGAATACACTTGTATCCTATGAGAGTTTGTGTACATTTATATACAACGTACAGTAAACCTTGATTGATCAGATTTAAATCATATACAAAGGCCGTTCGAGTCAAACCGGGACTTTTGATTGCGAAGGATAATGGGACACTCTCTTTCTCTGAGAGTAAAAACTCCCTTTATTTCTCTATATAATGCACTTATCCCCAGTGTTTCACTAGTGCTTGGACACCATCAAGGTAGAGAGTTTTCTCAGTACGCCAGGGCCATGATCGGACTGCCTGGCCTTTCATGTCAAAATGTTCCTGTAACATATTTGCCGATTAGCAACCTTCTGTGTCATTCAAAGGCAGAGAATTCTCTCACGCCTAATGTGAGAGCTTATGGAAATGTGGTGCTAACGAATGATTGCGTGTCTCTCCTGCAAGTTGGTGGCAGGATATCTGTTGATTTTCAAGGATCAGACGTTCCATTCTCAGAACGTTCATGGAATGACTGCAGTGGGAACTGAGCCACCTTGGCTGGGATTATCATCGTGCTTGATATCTTCTACTGTATAAACGTCAACGTGTTCAACGTGTTCTGCTAATGAGACGACAAGTCCCGGTTTGACTTGAACGCCCCTTGTAATTGGTGCTGAGATGCTGCAATTTTATATACGGAATACACTGTCAAGTTCAAACAAGTCAAGCTGTTTTATTTGTATAGCAGATTTAAAACAACAACAGTTCACCAAACATGCTTTAAAGGAGAACATTACACATATACAGTACATTTAGTAGCCATACGGTAGTCATACAGAGTCATATACTAATGCATGGATAGTACGAAGCTTTAAAATGCATAGGAGTGGAGAATGAAATAGTTTTTTTTTTCTTCTTCTTCTTCTTCTTCTTTTTTTTTTAAGAACATCTGAGTGACCTGGAGGCAGAATGTTGGGTTAATAAGTCAGGGATGTATTGAGCAGTTGGAATTTTAAAATCAATTGTATATTTAATTGGTAGCCAGTGAGGTTAAGCCAAGACAGGAGTGATGTGTTTCCTTTTCTTTGTTCCAGTTAAATGTCTGGCTGCTGCATTTGGAACCATTTAAAGTCTAGCCAGGGTGGAATGAAGCAACAAGTTTAAACTCTATTTGTTTCACTTACACACGCCAATTTAAAGAAAACTGTGTTGATTCATGTTAATGCCTTGAAAGAAAGCAATCAATAAATGGAGACAAATAAGTCTAGCTATTCAGTTAGTTCAAAGCAAACATGTAAAAAGTAAAAGCTCAGTGGATGACCATTCAGTTTTGGGGAATTTTGTGCAAAGTGCTGTAAACACACTTGGTATTTTACAGCTAATCAGCATTTATGAACAAACAATTTTATCAACACATGCATGCAGATACAGAGCCCACCCAGGGGTCATGTGGTAAAAGATATATAGTTAGATTGACAAACTGAGTACAAAGATTACACAGATTCAACATTCTGGGTGGGAGGTACGTGTGTACAGTATCTTTACTTTGTTACTGTACTTCAGGACATAATTCAAGTATATGTACTGCACATTACTCGGGTGGTTTTATTAGTGGATACGTTTGACTTTTTTCTCCACTACATCCTCCAACAAATACACTACCGCTCAAAAGTCTGGAATCACTTTCTAACTCCATGGTCGTTCCTGATTTTTATTTCTTTCTACATTATAAAACAATTCTGAAGGCACCCAAAATACACAACGATCTCCTCCGAACAGTTGATATTGAGATGCATCTGCTACTCATGATCTGTACAGCCTTTGTGACGGCTCTAATCTGAGGTGCTGCTTGTTAATTGGTTCATTTCTAATGATCTTCTCCTCTGCCGCAGAGGAACTGCCTTCATGAGAGCCAGTTGCATCATGGTGCTTGATGGGTTTTGCAAATGCACTTGACAATACTGTTCTTGCAAGAACTGTTCCAGAAAGGCTGACCACTGTGTTTTAAAATAACAACCAACTGTTATATGTCATTTGTGTTATTTTACAGTTTCATAGAAATCCTCAGTATTGTTGTAGAATGTCGAAAAAACAAAGAAATTTGCAAGAGATCCCAAACTTTTGAGCGGTAGTGTATCTGTACTCCTATACTACCTATAAGTGCATTTTGTTTAAGTACAGTATGTTGCGTTACCTAATTACAGTGATGTGTTGTATTCGAAGCGGAAATTGCTGATTATTATGTGTAATTGCATGACAGGTGGGACACGCCTAATAACACAACAGGTGTTTAAAATCAAAAGCAGAGCTGGATGCAGCACATTTACAAACAGGAAGCAGAAAGAGAGAGAAAAAGTGAGAGTATGTGAGAGAGAGAGAGAGAGAGAGAGAGAGAGAGAGAGAGGGTTTTTCCTATGAAACAGGCTACTATGGGTTAATATAAGCCTTGTACTTCAAGTCTCAGCCCAATTTAACAACCTTCAAAACACAGGAAGTACTGTACATACACCGAAACCTCTCTCTGTTCCGGCACCCAGATGGGAGAATGAACTTCCTGTGGCTGTCCAAACTGCTAAGTCTTTCATTCTCCTCCAGCACAAGCACTCACACAAAATAACTAGTGCATTTATTATTGGTTTCTGCTTTTTCTTCTTCTGCAACAGCACTGATGTTTCAGGCAATGTCTTAAATTGGTGGCACCTTTAGACTCTGCCCAAGTATAAAGACATGTTTGTTTTCCAAGTGGACAACCACATACTTCTGAGTCGCTGTGGATCAAAGAATCTGCCACATGCTGTAAATGTAAATAAAGCAAACACATTTTTTTTTCACTATACAAGTAGAAAGCACACATTTACAGTAATGACATTTTAAATGCATCTTTAAAATCACACAATACTGAGGTTGTTTTTAAGTCTCATAATCTCATATCCTCCTGCAAACCAAAGTGCACAAACAAGCCGTAATCCGTATAAATCAATGTACAGTATTTTTAACTGTACTGACTAACCCATGACGCAGGGTTAGTCAATACAGTTGGTTATCTTCTTTATTTTAAGCTTCTGTTTGACATTTTTCACTGTGGTACTGTTCAACTACTGCGACTTACCACTGATATATGCAGCTAGGAAGTGTTTCCCGAGATATCATGTTTTTTTCTTCCTTCAGTTTTTGTCACTACAACCAACGTCTCTACTGCCACCTCCGGAGCTGCTGCAGCTGCTGCCACCTCGTTTCCTTTAACGACTCTGCTCCCATTTGTGCAGCCGTCCAAGTGCGTCCAGGTCCAGGGCACCACACACTGCACCTGTCAAGCAGGATATACCATTTCAGGCCGGGACACCACCATCTGCACAGGTGAGCACTGGTCACATCAGATAAAAACGAAATATTACTGAGATATGCACACACACACACACACACACACATATTCTATACCACTTCCAAAATATTCCTGAGCAAAATCTAATTCATATGTGGGGGGAAAAAACACATGTATGAGGAGGCATCCTTAATGGAGGTTGTCTGTTCCTCATTTCCTATTGCATTGCATCAGCCACACCTCGTCATTGCAGAAACAAAGCAAAAATCTGTAGTAAAGTTGGGTGTAACAGTCATAAAAATGTTCAGAAACTTCTTTGTGTTTAGTGCTACCTAAGAATTTAACATGTTTAGCTCCCTTGTTAGCTAATTTATGTTGCTTTAACCAGCCTACTGGTCGAATGGTGGCTCAGCACTGACGCGTTGGAATCCCACCTCGGGGTCTGTGTGTGTGAATTTATATTTCTTTAACCACTATACTTATATCTCCTGTTGTCTCCAGTATATCATGAAGCAAGCTAGCTAATGCTAGTTAGCCAATTTATATTGCTTTAACCGCCATACTTATATCACCTGTAGTCTATATCATGAAACAAGCTAGCTGATGCTAGTTAGCTAGGTCATATCCTTACTCGAGAGTTGTCTATAATGAAAATGTTCAGCTAGATAATTTTGTTCGGATTACAAATGAGCATATGGTATCTATTTATTTTATTTATTTATTTTATTTTTCCCCGATTTTCTCCCTAATTTAGTCGTGTTCAATTCCTCCCCGTCACTAGGGGGCTCCCACATTAAGGCTACTACTACCACTCAGCCGGGAG